>WEDG01011334.1:0-24910 GCA_017591395.1 Schistocephalus solidus
CACGTCGATCTGGATGTGCATTACGAAGGTCTGCGTTCACGGTCCACTGACTTGCGTCTACCTTAAAGCAACAACTTCTTATCCGTGCCAAGTCAAGTGGAACCTCACTGAGTCTGCATCTCCCGCAACGTGACTTACTATAGAAACTCAAGCACCCCTCCCCTCACATGCGACAACTATCGTTACTCGATTTACGGTCCCCCAAAACCCCCATGGCGTCAGTCGGTCGATGTGACATCTGTGTTCCTAAATCCTCCAGCGTGACAATCCCAACTCTCACTTCTCATTTCGTCTGACGACGGGTTGGTGTAACCAACTTGAAAATTCATGAGTAAACCTCGATTTTCCGACGAACCTTCTTTCTTCACATATATATATATATATATGAAATTTAAATTACGAGGGTTTTGCCCGGTATGAGCATCTTACACTAAAACAGGCATTCGACACAACTAAGGAGCTTAACATTACTGAACGGGAATAGATCCTGCAATGCACGTGACAGGGGTCGAGCATGTCAATATAGGAAGACTTCCGGGTAAGACACGTTTTTGGAAAGGTACGTAAATGGGGAAGCTATGTTTTTGTGGATTCAAAAATAATTTGCATGAAAACGCAATAACTTTGATAAGTCCACCGCAAGCTCTGATCAGACAGCCATCCTCCGGGTAAAATTCTGTGTCGTCACTTTTCTGGGAATTGCGCTTTGTAAACGTATACGCAGCCATGGTCACCAGTACAGAGACAGGCAGTTGATCTGCTGCTTAGCCATATTTATATTAATATGAAGTATACGCACTGTCCTTTAGCTGGAAGATTTTTGTAAGGATGGTTCCTTAATGGGACAAGGAAATAGGAGCACTCCTCCAGAGTCCTAGAACTCTACCTGCCCACAATTACAGGAAGGATAAATATTTTCGTTCCCGGCCTTTAAACCAACCCTGACGTAAACCTGAAGTAAAGTCCAAATCGAAACCCTTTACCAACCCTAAACTCCACGCCGTCAAATAAATGGCAGCCTAATCTTAACCCTAACCTTCAACGTCACTTAATGCCAACCTTAACCCCTACCTTCAAATTTAACCTAAGCATGCTGCCCTGGATTTTGGCGCAGACACATTTAGTACTGGAGGTTCCTATTCTCATGTCCTGTCAAGGGGGGTGGAGCACATAAGTCCTCCTTAAGGTTTTATGTATGGAAGAAGCCCTTGGTATAATATCCACAGAACCAAAAATGCAATAATATTAGGCCATTACATGCTGCGATCAAGAAGTCTCTTCTGATATCTTTAGGTGAGTTACAATTCGCACCGTTTTTTAAAGGAATATTTTCCTTTTCAAAAATCACCATCTGAAATAGGTGCATAATGCCTCGTCCATTCAGTATATCGTTATATTTATATGGAATAACCGAGGTAGTTTGCATTCCGAGATGATAAATACACAAAGAGGGTACGTAGGAAAAGTCGAGTTTTACGAGTAAGGGACATATTTTCTTTTCGTTTGCATTCAGGTATACAAATAATTCAGGTGATAATGGATTGTTTGAGGTCAATCATCTATGTGATTTTATTTGTGAACATTACATTTATCTACACGGCAGTTGGTCTGACGGGTCAAAATTATAGTGAGAAAACGTTTGTTTTCTGTAAATTATTTGCAGTTTTTAGTTGATGTTAGCTATGCCATTGCCACCAACGTACCCAAGGTAGATGCCATATTGAATTCTGTAAATTACGCGAATCCATCAAATAAGTTTACGTTGGCTCGGATGTTTCGCTGCGTTTCTTAGAAAGCCAGCTAAGTGGAAGTCCACACAGTAGTATCTTTGGAAAGAAAGCATGATATGGACCACATATGAAATTCAGTAGTTTTAAATCCTTAAAAAGAAAGCGGAAACTCGTCGGTTCGCCGACAGGAGTCGCGCAAGACTTGGCCTTAGCCTCTCAAAAACTCATAGCCAATCAAACTGCCTCAGCTCGCTGATTGGCTGCAGGCGACAGGGGACACACGGTTTGGGTCAGCTAATCGAATTCACGCTGAGACAGCAGAGACAGCTGGCGCCAACTGCTTGCAGAACGCCTTGTAGGTTCTCTTTGCCGCAGTAAAAGCTCACCTAATCTAATCAGCCTTCCCTGCCTTCTGATTTTGGAAACAATGTGATCGACTTCACAAGTTCAATGTTGGTGAACCCGACCGAACGTCAATATTCTTTAATATCTTCGATATAGGCAGGCGTTGACAACGGAGTGTGTTCCGCCAGAAGTTTAGCCCATTTTGGCACCTGCTTCTTACTATCTTACGGCCGCACAACTCGCTCGAATGGCCCAAAAGCTAATGAAGATACCCGGCATTCGCTAATATAATCTTGCCCTCATATCATTAAATTATCCCGACAGGCGATATAGATTCACTGCCACAGGGATTTTTTTAGAGAAACGAAACCCTCCTATGCATTCTTACGTCTGTTTGTCACTTCGTTCCCTTTAAGAGTTGAAGGTCGCTAAAAGTCGATAACGTTCTCAACTAACGCACTAGCAATATTACGTGGCAGTTAACAATCAGTTGCCGTGATATCGCAGTGCAATCAAGAGAATAAATTTTTATGTGAATCTTCTCAAGATACACGTCATGCATGATCACACTGTTCCATCTAATACTAGAAGTTGACGTTAACTGTACAGCAATAAACCTCAGACGCGTCAAGGTAAAACCCAGACAAGATTCTTTAAACAGATCGTCGAAAAAGCCCATTTATAATTTTGTTTTGAACTGTACTGCGACATAAAAAAATGGTTTCGTGAAAGTGCTGCATGAGTTGTCTTACTGAAACAGTTGACCGCTAAATGAAGAACGTCAACGAAATCTCAGTGCTAATCTAAACATCGGGATTATTTTTCATTTTGCGAAAATTGACTTTGGCTGTTTAGTTGGCTCCATTATTGCCCCATCTATTAATTTAGTTATCCAAAATACGCCCGCTAACAGCCATCTTGTACACCGTATTTTCGAGGTGAAAGGGAATATTGAAGATGATCTGGAGTTTGAATTTAAATTTTTTCTTAATTTCCTGCAAATTAAAAACAGGTTACATCTCGCAGTTTGCGTAGGATTGTTGGTTTAATGCTTATTTCAGTTTATCGTTAACCCTTAGGAGATATGTTTTCACAAGATTATTCTTTTCATTGAATTTTTCGGTCTTTATGAACGGATGCGAAAGACTTTTGATAGTTAAGTTTAGGCATTCTGCAGGATGTCCAGCGTTTCGGTGCAGATATCTTAGGCATTGATCAATAAATACAAGCCGATATTCTCAGCCAATAAGCCTTCGACGCTACTTCTCCACCAAACTAAACCTACATATATATATTCTCCTTACCAATGCGCTCCATTTTTTTATCACAAAGTAAGCTCGCTTTCGGGGAGTCACTCACAGATTAAAATTATGCAAACCGTACGCAACCTTTGTTGAGCTTTGGTACCAAGGAAATCTATAGGTAAACGTGTCCATTACAAGGATAGAAAACTTATCACTGAGCTGGTTACCGGTTGCGGGTACTCATCATCAGACGGGTCCGAATTATAGCGAGACTAAATTTGCATTCGATAAATTCTTGGCAGCCTGACAGGCTCGAAGAGGAGGAGGAGTTAAGGACCAGCTTCATGAGAACGGGCATCCTGACAGATGCATGCAAAAGGATATTTTCAATTGACTTGAAAATTAAAGGCATTGGTAGCACTGCCGTAGAAAGTATATCATAGGATGGCTCCGACAAGAGCACAAAATATCACGATCTTCTCCCGATGAATTCACTTTCCCAAGCAAAGTATTACCCTTACTCTTAATTTAGTGGCAGTGCGTCTAATGCTTGCTTCCGATCCGCAGTATATGATCTTAACGATAAAACATATCTTAATTAACGCATATTCACTAGCTCATCTAAATCAGTGCAAAGGCATCCACCGTAACATCAAATTCATAATATGCGATCCCAAAGAAAATGACAAATAAGTAATTCAAGTACTCTGATCATTGAGCAGAGACACAATTCCTTGGAAAAATGGAAAATGTTGAAAACTTGAACATTTTTGTGACATGAGTTTACGCACGTTTTCGAGGCGCATGATTTTTTACATGCAAGTAAGTGACTAAGAAAGACGGTAATGGCACTTTTACATTTTATAAACGATTTTATGATGTGGAATTTGTATGTTTAACGACGTTTGGCAATACGTCGGGTGTGTTTTGTCTGGTACTAAGGTGGATACTTCTCGAAAGAAACCAATATTTATTTCGCCCGCATGACTTTATTTTCGCAAAGAGGGGCACCTTCTGACCAAACGCTCAGTGAACATTAGATTTTAACAGGATAACAAAATGCAATGGTAAACATATAATTTTGTGTCCATCATGAGAGAAATTCTTCAGTCAATTATTTTGTGGTTTTGCTGACGGTCAAACCAGATGCGTTCCAGAAAGTCCTTAAAATATAAACGGCTACTTTGCAGTTTTCAGTGTTTTTAATCGGTTGTCCATTATTTAACAATCGCTAAAGTAGGGGTTGTATGATTGCAGTGACTGTAGTCGCCGGCTACCTAAACGCAAACCTAAAATGGCACGTTAATCACATCAGACAATGAAACACACGCTCTTATATATAAAATGTGCATTCAAAAATTATTTTATAAGGCAATATGCGGAAGGGTGTTTACGAGGTTTGCAATTTTGTGCAGTAAAGCCAATAAATAAGTTAATACTTATGGCTGGAGCTGAACCACTTAGATAAATATCTGCAAAAAACACAGCGTTTAATCTCTTTATGGCGCAGATATTTTTGCTAACTTTCTTTACCTTCACGCCTTCCGTCTGCGACAATATATGCAAAAAACAGTAGTCTAAACGGTTCGTGCTTTCGCCTTCCGTTTCTAAACTGATATATGCAGAATTTAGGCGTCCCGAACGGTCTAACACAATTCAAGATAAATTTTAAATGACCATTAAATGGTTTTCTGTTTGGCAGTTTCTCATTATTCATGCAAGTCTGGTATTTAAAAAGTGATCAAATATATAGTATTTCAAAGATAAACTTGTATGCTAGCCACCTGGTTCAAATAATTTTTGGCAAGTCTTATATCGTACGGCGATTGAAACACTATTTAAAATAAATCAAGCTCTGATGCGCGAAATGTCTCGAAAGGAACCACAGTGCTTGTCCACACGCCAGAATTTATACTACTCAGCTAAGTGTTAAACGAGCACTTCGTTGTAATCTCCTATAGCAAAATCAAGTTGAGATGTGCGAACTGTCTCGAAAAAACTCCTAGTGTAGTCAATTGCTCCCGATATATGTGAACCTAATTTTTGCTTAAATTAATGAATATTATGACTGATAAAAGGTCCAAAACAACAAAGACGCAGAAGTATATTTCACAGAGTGAAGGAGTCTGAAATGTATAATCTAACCTACCATCATCATGTTTTATGACTTAGTTCGAATACTGCATGGTATGTGTCATTAATATTTGCTACTTGAAAACGACTGAAGCTTACGGTATTAATTGATTTCCATGGACGAACAGCGAAATACCCCTTCCATGCGACTTGTATTTTCTCGCCTTCCTTACAATAATAAAGGGGGGAGAAAGTTGAGCAGAGAACCATTACCGCTGCTTACCCTTCGAAAGTATTGCAATACACTCACCTCGTCTTCTGGTATACTCTAGTGCGCGTTTATACGCGTCAGAACTGGCAGCGCGCAGGTAAGTGTGAAGGGTATACTTCGGTGTCTGGAGGGGGTGACAAGCGAGGACCTACTGCTCCAGACTAGTCAATCAGTGCACCCAAGCCAAACGCCAAAGTAGGACAGACTCGATTTGTTGATTGCTTCTCGGGCAAGGATAAAAACGTGGAGGTAACACTGAAGGCAGAATCTTCCCGGTGGAATGGTGCATTCCTCACTGTAATTAATTTGACTTCATTGCATATTTTACGTGCATTCAGGGTTTTCATCCCTTAGGCTGCCTACCTTCCGTCCAAAAAACGCAGAGATTTCTCTACGCTAATAAAAAATGTCTTATATTGCTCAAAATTTAGCGATAGATGTTGGTCATATTGTACATTTTAAAACGTCTAGTGAGAAGGTGCTTTCTGAACCTAAAATATCGCATCATTACAGAAGGCGCACTTTCTTACTAAATAAACAGAAAAAGGAATATTTTTGCATGCGTACGGAAAAGTAAAGTTGAAGTTATAAATGCCTCGAAAATTAATGCGCTATGTTTATATTATTAGGTAGTCATCCGTAGAGATTATACATTCCACGGGTAGTCAAAAAGAGACTCATCCCAAAGCTGGCGTTCTACCACGACAACAATATATTGCGCTCATGCTGCATAGTAATCATTGATAGAGTCAAAGTAAGTAATCTTTCCTACTGGAGTACCCGACTTCGGAATTTCGAGCCTTTCGCGTCTTATATATCCTGTTCGCAGTCGATTAACAAGCGCAGTATCCCTCTCGGCCCTCTGCATTCAGACCTGAAGCATTGCCTGGGTAGACACGGATCCCAGTGGCACCTTCAGCAGGTCACCTTTACTCAACAAAACTTTGGAATTACAGAAATAATCAGCTCGGAAATGAACGAGCACGTTAGCATTTTAACCATTATGCCGACCGGTGGTGAAATTTGGAAATGGTAATAATAATAAGTACGTAGTTGTTTGACTACTTCATTTAATAAAGATTGCGTTATTTGTGGCTCCTTCATCCCTTTATCTGCGAAGGTTTCTTACGATGGCTCGGAGAGACTTTCCGGGATGCCAAGCGAGGAAAAGTCATTTTATGGGATCGCATCCCACTCACTCCCTCGATTCCGATTCTGCCACCATCAAATTTCATTACTTTGTCTTAAACAGTATGTTGGCGGCAGATGAGGAAACAATTTTCAAGAGAAAAATAATTTTACGTTAAGCATACGGAATAAACGTCTCCATTATTTGAGGAATATAGTATGCTATAGTATTTCTGTCGAACCGCTGTAGATGTCCTTCTTCTGAATGATTTTAGCAGGCGGTTAAACTAAAATGTGACTTTTCTCATGAGCGCAATATAAGTTTTCATAACAGGTTTATGCTAAATATCCATATATAATGAATGGACGGTTGCATAAGATTTATAAGGAAACATATTGCTAATTATCGTCTTCACAGAAGTATGACAATGCTCTCAGCATGACGTCAGTTTAAGTATCTTCCATCACAAACACAATAACCACTTTGGAGAAAATGACTGCTACTTTAATTGATAGTGCATATCCATGCTAATATCAATGCCTCTGGAAACATACCGCAAAAAATAAGCATTTCACGTGCTCAGTGTACCTGTGACGCTCAATGAGAACACTGGCTGCAGGCGTGGGTACGTGTTTCGCATACATTCGATCAAATCCGAGGCAGTTAAGGTAGAATGTGAAGTCTGGCATCAGAAAAAGTGGCAGTGGTTTCACACTGCAGCGTTTTGTTGATCCCATTGGTACGGCATCCTCGCCAATTGCGATTAGAGCATAAATATTGCTAATTGGACCCAAGGACTGAAAAATCTAACTTTTTCCACCATATATAGGTATCCAAAAACGAGGCTTCACGGAGAAGCGTTAATGACTATGAGGCAAACGTTAACTTGGTTGCTGATTTTTACTGCATGTGGGGCAATCAATAGGAAAGGCAGGAGGTTCGTTAATCCTCATTTGAATTTAATTGGTAGCATTTATTCCCAAATGGTGATTTTCTATTAACTATATACTTGTAATTCAATTCTCAGTTAAGCATCTGGCACCATGGCCTCAAGCCATTGTGGCGCAGCATTTGAATTTTGTAATACCAACGAACATATTACCTAGGAGAAAAGCATAATGCTTACATAAATATTTACAAAACTAAAGAATTTTAGGAACCAGCTGGGAAATCATTATTCCAAGAGGAAAACTGCTAATGGCATTTCACACACGCTAGGCCCAGATTGACCAAGTCACATGGGTATCAGGCTCAAATACAGAGCCTTTACCTAATGTGCACCGCAACTAGCGCTCTTGAACTACGGAATCGGATCACCGGCTGCGATAACGAACATATTTTTCCATTACGGTTTATATTCGTAAAGGTCAACTGATTATGACACGCAATACTCATCCGTATGTAGTCTCTTCGGGTCGTATTTGAGGGCCCAGACAGTGCGCTATGCAAGGATTATCAACCTGCGCCCGACCCCGTCTTCGGTCTTCTTGACCCTTTTTGGACAGCAGCCTCATACGGTTGAGGAAAGAGAAGGTGCGGCAGCTGCAGCGCTGGTCAACTATCACGTAAAAGTAATTCGCGCGCAAGTGAGCTTCCTTGTACCACACTGCTGCGGAGCATACGATGACCGTCTGCGGAGAAAAACGGTAGAACTGTCGTTAACAAAAGCAAGACTTAATTTTGGTTGAGTAACTGTTTTGGCTTAGTCGTTGCCTAAGCCCTGAGTGGCAGGGCCATAGACACGTGGTCGGGACCTCTGCTGATGAAGAATTGAGTGCAAGGCTTCCCACCGGACATCAAAAGAACGCTATGGCTTTTGTTCTCTTGAGGGCAGCATCCCCAGTTTTTTGAAGAAGCAACATTTTCATTGATCATCGGAATAGATGAGTAAAACTTCTGCCCGCTGGTTTACGAAATATCCATTCATTAAAAAGCACTAAACGTTTCTTTTAGAGCAAGTAAAGCACAAATGTTTACTGTTCACTATTTCCGCTGTTCTTGAGGATACATAGATAATTCGTAATTATTACCGTTATACTGTTTTCTTACTTAAGTTAGGTTTATTGAAATGAATGCTCGCACGATTCGCCCCCTAAACGAACAAATTGAATAAGTTAGGCATGTAAAAGGGAACGGTGGCAAGAAGAGGAGGAGAGTTAATGATGGAAAAGCTGGATAGCACGTTGGCAGTGGAATAAAGTGCAATTAGCCATCACCACCATTCAAATAAAATGGGTTTTGAAACTGAATTAGACCGTATTAAGTGCCTGTCTATCAATGATTACCTACCAGCCAACCTATCCCTAACAATATCCACTGTGTCTGTTATACTTAGCATTTGTTCCCTTCCCCTTGTCTATTACAAATGGTAGCTAAGTTCCCAAGATGTGCTTTTGATCATGACGTTAATTTTTATACGCATCATAAAAGAGTTCCTAGGAAGTTATCGCAGCCTTATAAAGTTAGCTGGTTTACGATTTAACGTTAATGAATTAATTCCCTGCAGTGGACTTGTATTTGTTTTAACAGTTACTGCTCTCGGGCAACTTAAAACAGCAACACGTCCATATAAAATAATTGAAAGTTGTTTTCTATGGTTAATGACAATTGACGGACGCGTTAATAGCTTTGCCTTTATTGTAGGGAAGATTTAAATTTTATTTTTATTTATTTATTTTATTGCTTTTATCGAGGGCTACAGGTAATACTAGATTAAGTGCGCAGTTACAAGCTACATACAGAGGCACCTTTTCTGCCACTGCTTGACACAGCGTGGTAGTTACTACTAGTGTAGTCAATTGCTCCCGATATATGTGAACATAATTTTTGCTTAAATTAATGAATATTATGACTGATAAAAGGTCCAAAACAACATAGACGCAGAAGTATATTTCACAAAGTGAAGGAGTCTGAAATGCATAATCTAACTTACCATCATCATGTTTTATGACTCAGTTCGAATACTGCATGGTATGTGTCATTTAGATTTGCTACTTGAAAACGACTAAGGCTTACGGTATTAATTTATTTCCATGGACGTACAGCGAAATACCCCTTCGATGCGACTTGTATTTTCTCGCCTCCCTTACAATAATAAAGGGGGTGAAAGTTGAGCAGAGAACCATTACCGCTGCTTACCCTTCGAAAGTATTGCAATACACTCACCTCGTCTTCTGGTATACTCTAGTGCGCGTTTATACGCGTCAGAACTGGCAGCGCGCAGGTAAGTGTGAAGGGTATACTTCGGTGTCTGGAGGGGGTGACACGCGAGGACCTACTGCTCGAGACTAGTCAATCAGTGCACCCAAACCAAACACCAAAGTAGGACAGACTCGATTTGTTGATTGCTGCTCGGGCAAGGATGAAAACGTGGAGGTAACATTGAAGGCAGAATCTTCCCTGTGGAATGGTGCATTCCTCACTGTAATTAATTTGACTTCATTGCATATTTTACGTGCATTCAGGGTTTTCATCCCTTAGGCTGCCTACCTTCCGTCCAAAAAACGCAGAGATTTCTCTACGCTAATAAAAAATGTCTTATATTGCTCAAAATTTAGCGATAGATGTTGGTCATATTGTACATTTTAAACGTCTAGTGAGAAGGTGCTTTCTGAACCTAAAATATCGCATCATTACAGAAGGCGCACTTTCTTACTAAATAAACAGAAGAAGGAATATTTTTGCATGCTTACGGAAAAGTAAAGTTGAAGTTATAAATGCCTCAAAAATTCCTGCGCTATTTTATCTTATTAGGTAGCCATCCGTAGAGATTATACATTCCACGGGTAGTCAAAAAGACGCTCATTCCAAAGCTGGCGTTCTGCCACGACAGAAATATATTGCGCTCATACTGCATGGTAATCATTGATAGAAGTTGACGTAAGTAATCTTTCCTACTGGAGTACCCACTTCGGAATTTCGGTCAAAATTCCTTGCGGTAGCACATCTAGTGTGCGTCACGATGCACCTCCAGATAAATCTAGAGTAAAAAATAAAAAGGCATCTGATTAGCCGAGGAGATTCCGAAAAATAAGATAAAACATTGACACAACGCTGTTTCAGTCCATATCCACTCAGTAGAAAGTGGGTGAACGATGCTTCCGTTCATCGCTGTCCAACGAGGTGCGCCCAGCAGTTACCTGCGTAGCAGTTTGATCCTGGAGACTGGATTCCACGTCCCTAAGCACACACCCTCACTCACTTGCACAACAAAGTCCGGGGGACCGGCGTTGAGTTTGAATGGAGCGACTGTCCACGCTGGGCAGCCCGTATCCACTTCACGCACATGATGGGGTCACTGACACCTCAAGCAGGGGCTTCATCCATGGGGGCCTTCTGATCTCGCCTGGACGGGCCTGACGTTGAGACATGTTAATGTCATTGCAGCCTGATCCCTGTGGTAGCTAAGTTTTTCAGGTTAGGTACAAGTATTAACTCCAATTCCCAAGATGTGCTCTTGATCATGACGTTATAAACCATAATATATGCATCATAAAAGAGTTCCTAGGAAGTTATCACAGCCTTATAAAGTTAGCTGGTTTACGATTTAACGTTAATGAATTTATTCCCTGCAGTGGAGTTGTAATTGTTTTAACAGTTACTGCTCTCGGGCAACTTAAAACAGCAACACGTCCATATAAAATAATTGAAAGTTGTTTTCTATGGTTAATGACAATTGACGGACACGTTAATAGCTTTGCCTTTAATGCTTTTGCCTTTATTGCAGACAACTGTTCTATCGGTATTCTGCCGCTGCATGACACAGCTTTACGGGGTTCGGCTCATTAATGAGTCCCTTAGTTTTCCCTGCATGCTTCCTGGTAGATACTCAATTTAGAAAATGCAACTTTATATATTTTTTCAGATATTAGTTGCTTTTCATTTAACAATTATTCTAAAGTATATGCATTGCAGAAAGCGTATGGTAAGCATGCTATCTCTGAACGAATGTTCACAAAAAAATGTATCAGAGCATTCAATAGGGTTAATTTGGAAATAAAAAGAAGAAACGCTTAGAACTACTGAAAATATAAAGATGCAGATTTGGAAAGGTCAATCGATCATAACCCACATAAAATACCGACATGAATGTCAAAAGTAGTACGCGTTAGTAGGTCTCCGTTGGTATTGGGAATTAAACAATAAACAAGTTAGTTTCGTACCGCATTAATTGCCTGACAAACAATAAAAGGACATCAAATTGTGTTTGAACTATTGCTTATAAGAAATAGATTTTCAATTCTATCCTGACTGCTGAGGAAATATGGATATATTAAAAGAATCTAAAATCTTAAGCATGGATAACGCCTGAGCCACCATCGAAATGATCACCAAAATTGAATAATCGTGCGTCTTTTGGGTCAAAATGTAAGAGGTTGGCTTTACATAAATGACAGAAATGAAAACTGTTACTCCAGATTAATTTAAACAACAAATGATCAAATAAAATACCATAAAGATCATAAAAACCCAAAGGGAATGCGTAGGTTATTTGGCAACATTTAATCTCTCTGCCCGATGTTTCATACCGAGTCAAGGCAAAGTGGAAGAATGTGCTATAATTTCTAACCCCACAACGCGTATTTCCAAGATATCCCATCGAGCTACAGGTGAAACTAGAAAAAGTGCACAGTTACTAGCTACATGCACAGACACATTTTCTCTGCCGCAGCTTCACACAGCGTGGTAAAGACTGTAGTTTAGAAAATGCTGTTTTATATTTTTTAGATATTAGCTGCTTTTCATTTAACAATTCTTTTTAAATTATATGCATTGGAGAAAGCGAATGGTAAGTATCCTATCTCTGAACGAATGTTCACGAATATTTTATGAGAGCATTAATTGGGGTTAATTTGGAAATAAAATACCTACATGTATGTCATAATTACTAGGCGTTAGTAGTTCCCTGTTGGCAATGGGAATATAACAACAAACAAGGTAATTCCGTTCCGCAGTAATTGCCTGACATACAATTAAAAGGACATTAAATTGTGTTTAAATTATTGCTTTTAAGACGAACATGATCTTTTATGGATCTTTAAGAGGAATATTAAATCTAAATCATGGATGACGCCACCATCAAAATCATCACTTAAAACGAAAAATCGTGCGTCTTTTGGGTCCAAATTTAAAGGGTTTGCTGACACAATTTACACTGTTGCTCCCGATTTATTTAAACAACAAATGATCCAATTGAATCTCACAAACAGCATAAATTAACGCAAAGGGAATGCGTAGGTACTTTAGTAACATTTAAACTTTCTTTTGTATGTAACGTACTGAGTCAAGGGAAATTGGAAGAATGTGCTATAATTTCTAACCATAAAACTGGTTTTTAAAAAATATTATATCGAGGGTTTTTCCTTTGTTACGGTCGATGCAGTAGAGTCTCGAGGAGTGACACTTCTACAATTTGTGTTATCAGTTGACTACTTCAAATGATCAAAACGTTTTCAATGCAATATCTGCTTGTCAACCGAAAGATTCTTAAACGTTATGAATACCAACAGAATACTGTGAAGAAAATATAACACATCGTACAGTTAAAATAAGCGTTGCTTCCATTTTATGCAAACGATACGAGCTAATTTCCGTTATCAATAAAAATTAAGGATTGCACACAGATAGCCGTTTAGAATATGGACACATTATCTGATACATTAGCAAAGATAGGAGATATATTTCACTACGTTCTTACAGGTGTTACGTGTGGCTGCAATATTACACTAAATGAGCCGATGATAGTTAATTAAAATGCTCAAGTTTGTTTCGAACATAGCCTATTAGCCATCGAGCAAAGCAGTAGTTATCAAATTTCAGGAGGTTGCTGAATGAGTTACAATGTTAGCTGGGGATGAATACAATCCATGTTGATCTGCTAATTTGCCATCATTTCCTGTCGAAAAAACGGTCGTTAAAGTTAATTTTCCCGCTTTTTGTAACCAAACTACCATAAACACGCATAAAAATGGCATCATATAACACAAAAACCTGTCGATGGAACAGGGATCCTTTAGTGTAAATTGATGAGGTGCAATGCAACTGGTGATCACTGTAGGCCCTTATCGCTCTTTAGTGTCCTATCGAGCTCTATTGCTTGAGCTACCGATTTACTTTGTTTCTTACACTCAACTGATTTTTTTCCTTATGGTATGCATATAGAGTATCCATGGTGGGGAACAAGTAGCAAATACTCAGTGGTCATCGAGGAAAATTCAGATTATAGGGTCATTGTGGCGTTCTTGCTATTAAATCATTTGCTTTGAAATATAGCTTTGGTGATTCACCACTTCTCTCTTTCTCGTTGGAACTGTTTCATGACATGAAAACTCCAATTATCTATGCTGGTATCACAGAATACAACTGACCGCTGACTATCGTGGTGCTCGGATCTAGAGTTGAGAAGAGGCCAATGCAGATAAGCAGTCTTTAACGAATAACATCTCTCAGGCCTATCGTAGATGCGCTTTCTCACGAAATGTAAAACAGATTACCGAAAGATTTTAGATTTTCAATATTGTGCAATAGAATTCCAAGATATTTCACTCATGTCAGGATGCCAGATTTTGAAACATTTTCTTTCCGACAGGCTGGAAAAACACTGTTCTATGTTGAAACGACTACAGTGTTTATTTTCCGTCCTTATAAATTCAAAAAGTTCTTTGAAGAAAGAATGCAAAAAATGTTCTTTCGTGTACCAATTGGCTATCAAGTTATGTTTTCTTCAAATTTATAATTGAACAAATTGTATCCTTTGGTTTTAAAAGTGTTTTGTAATTTTTATTAAGTTTCAAACTGATCAGGCTTTACACTTACATTAAGGGTTTCGAAATTACCTGTTGTTTACAGTCCCTGTAGGCTACAAAGAAGACGTCATAGAGTGATCACAACCGTTTGCAGTACATACGGACCATGTTGGGTATTTTATAAGCAGCACTCATAAATGGACAGAGACGATGATTTATGGATCGAAATAGCATAGTCTTATATCTTTTCATAGTTAAAAGGATATCTTAAACCACAATATACACTTTCTTTATAAATTTGAAGTAGAAGTACTTTAATACCAAACAGGTACCAAAGGGAACATTTTTGTGCATTCTTTCGATAAATCATAGTTAAATTCATTATCACCTCAAAAATCGACGGTGAAAAAATACTAATTTATAAGGTAGCCATGTTTTACAGAACAAAGTGCAATGTCTTGACGAAAAGAAACTGCTTTACAAACTGGAATATATTGAGGACTGAAATATCTTTGTAAAATTCTGCGCATTAAGTAGTCTTACAGCTCTAGCTATTTTTTAGAATTAAAGATTGATGTCTTCATTTGTATGATATTATAAGAAATAGTAAATGAAATTTTCATAGTTTGGAAAGCTATAAAATCTAGACTCATGACGGCAAAATAAGAAACTTTGTCAGAAATGACAAATTCTCAGTTTTCGAGCCTTGTTATCGGAATTGTTATCCATATTCATTTTTCTCCAGACTGCATACTGTATTATCAAAATAGGATGATAATTCGAATTACATTTTTACATAGCGTTCATTAATCGTTATACTAATTACTGCAACTTACCCTGGTGTTTAGATGCACAAAGAATACCAACTTATGCAGAAAATATGCAGTCAGTAGAAACAAAAACCCAAAAAAAGAGCAGATTGGTTTTCAATTTCTGGCCCTATCACAAGTCAAGCTGTCCATATCTATTAATGAACGAAATATTGAATAAAGAAAGAGCGATCGTATTGACACTTCAGACCTTAGCTGACAAACCTCAACTGCAGTCCATGCTGCGTGATGACTTGCCTCTTCTGGGAGAAAGTTAGGCCCACAAAACTCGATGAAAAACACAGTGCTGTATTATGTAGGGCATGTCTGCAAGATAAGAGCAAGAAAAGCCACGAAAGTGTGCACAGGTATTCATCGCCCTTATCATTATGTCAACTGTATTAACGGTTTCCGGATAGAAGTAAAAAGGCGAGTTCCAGTAAGTAGCTCAGACGAAGAAGAAGGTAGGATCGTTGGAAAAAGCGCAATGGTCCCATATTTTGAGCTAATACTTTACCGTTGCAGGGGAACCCGTCATGTGCGAAGTGTGCGGGCCTCCAAAATATCAGTAATAGCGAACGGTAATGCCTGAGTAATGATCAATACATCCAATGTTGATGATGAAATGGCGGCCAGTTGCCACTTGGAGTAGCGATCGTTGCATCGATTATGACCTCAAGCGATAATTGCAAGAGCTACTACTTATCGTATGCATGTGGTCGAATGCGGACTACGCACGCTAAATACACCTTCCCTTATATGGGACTGTCTGCTGGGATTTTCAAATTAGAATCCGGAAAAGCAAGCCCATCAACATTTCCCCTAACGATCGCATCTTTGTTTTCTACGTTTTCCAGGCGCATTTGAAGATGGTTCAAACACCTTTATTTAATTGTGTGCAGAGTATTGTATCAAGTTGGAACTAACCTGTCTTCGAATGTGGTCATGCAAGCCGGTGCCAAAATGCAGCCGGGAATGTGAGCAAGTGAACCGTCAGAAAGAGTCACCTAACGAAATTCCATTGATAATATATGCAACGTCCAATGATTCATCAATATCAATTGCATCGCAAATGCGTTTTGAAAGTAAGGTACTAAAATTAGAGTACTCCTGACAAAAATCAAGGTAAGCATTTAATTAAACTCACATCAGTCGCAGGCAAAACAGCGGTTTTTTTTCTGAAATCCCATCCAGCGGAATGATATTTCAGCGGTGCATCTTAGGTCTTATCATGCAAATCAAGGCGCCATAGTGTCAGCTGATAATGACATCATTAGGGCTTATCTTGAATGTGTTTGTATTGACTCATTCCAATTCATCGTAGGTTTTTAATCCTTTAAACGCTCAGAGTGCCAGATAAACGTGACGGCATTATAAATCGCTAATATTTACACTTGAAGAGCATGAAAACGAAGATGAATTTAACAGTGGATGCACTGAACACTGCAACTGCATTCACTGAACTAGCACTGAAAAACTTTACAACATAAGAATAAAAACTGAAAACATGAAGGGTGGAGTTATCCGTGAAGCTTTTACAGCAGAGAACACTACAATGGACGTATGTTTGTGTTTTCGAAAACATTTGCTGATGAAAATTCCACGATACCCTGCTTTTAAAACCCAGTTTTCTTTTGAGTCTCCCCGTCTGCGAAAACGAGTGACCGCGACCTCCTTTAATTTTTCAGACAAATTGGGTCTACGCGCTGAGGCAATGAGTTCGGACTCCATTCGAGTAACCTGGAAAAAAATAATTCCCAAGAGTGAGAGAAAAGAAGGACGTTTTATCGTTGACCTCAGAAAACAGGATGCGACTTATCAAGTTGAAGTTGGAGCAGACAAATCGACTTATAACTGCACAGATTTATCGCCATTTACAGCTTACCCAATTACTTTGACATACCTGAGTGCAAACGGTTTGATAACTGAGCTTTGGGCAACGACGACAGTCACCACATGGCCTTCAGGTAAGTCCCTTTTGTTGAATTATTAATTTGTGCATATCGTATACATGAAATGACCCGAAAAAGTTTTGTCGAAAGGCAAATGCTTACGGGTACCAGAGGCTGTTAGCTGATTCAATTTAAATGACGCAAGAAAAGACTATGTAAGATAACGAAATTACATTGATAACTCAGCAGCATGCCCTGCTCAGAGGCCGAAGAGCAGGATCGAGCTCAATATCATCACTCTTCTTCTGCAGCGCGGAACCAGAGAGGTGATACACTTTTTATCCGATTGTATATCAAGATGGAGTAAGAAACTGGGCTATTAAATTTACTTGAAAAGGCTTCCTCATAATATGAGCAACCTGTATAGAAATCACGAACCAAAACTGTAATAAAGTGGGCCATGAAATAAAGCTGCCCATGCGTGTCATGTTACCCGCTAAACGCGGCAAATTGTAAATCGTTATCCAAATGGTTAATTTTAGAAGGCATTACAAGAATCCCTATCCGAAATTCCGGCATGGCTCTTCATCGATTCTCCATATAATTAGCTCTTGATAGACAGAAGAGCTTTTCCGGCAAAAACAATTTAGACTTTAATGTGCATACATGGTTTATAAACCTTTGTCGGTATATCCTACAAAAAACGCAACACATTTGCGTTCAGAACTGGTTAATGAGGTTCAAATGTGCTACAGAAACTTCAGTGGTTCTAACTTGATCAACGTGTTACGTTTCTTAAATGGGCAAGTAAGGGAGAGATGTTGTTGCGGGAAGGCAAGTCTACTGAACAAAATGCCTTCTAGATATTGCAAAAATTGCCCCGTCACACATTAACATATATCAAATCCTTTTTGCTTTTTGTACATACAAATTTGCATAAAAATTGTGCGAAAGCTTTTATAAAATAGTATGCAGAGTATACCAACTAGTTAAAACCCAAATATTTCATAATGCAGGGGTGTGTATAAGTACCAAATTGCAATGGGGAGTTCAAGTGAGTAAACCACCAGAAAGCGAACCCTGACGAATTTTCACTGTTCATCTAGGCAATTTACAATGAAACAACCCATACCAATCGCGTCACAAATTTGTATTAACAATGATGTGCCAGAATCTGAAAAATACAGACAAAAATCTTTTTATGCATTTTAGTAACCTCATATCAGTCGCAAGAAAAATCGCAGTTTATTCGGAAATCCTATTCAACATAATGATATTTCGAACGGTGCATTTCAGGTATATTCATGGGAATCAGGGCTCTCAATAGTCCACCGATGATGATTTTATTCCGGGCTATCCTTGACTGCGTTTGTATCCTATCATTTTCCTTCATCCTGTGTATTAATCCTGTGAGCACTCTAATTTTCTCCTTCACAGCTGGTCGGAGTGTGACAAATGTCCGATTCCCGCAAACGAAATCTCGTTCTATAATGGTGGCTTGGAGTGCTCCAGATAAACCGGATGGCATAATAAAATTGTACAAAGTCTTCTTGATGAGCAGGGAACAAATAAAGAGGACAGATGTAATAGCACCGAGCACTGAAACAACTTTCAAAAATCTGTTCCCCAATACAGCGTACACCATAAAAATACAAATTGAAAACAGCCCGCTCAATGGCCATGGTGGAGGTGTCGGGAAGGCTAGTAGAGCTACTGTTACTACATTGGGTATGTGTTTTCGATAAAATTTGCCGAAGACACTTCCAAAATACCCTTCTTTTCGAAAACAGTTTTCCTTCAAGCATCCCTATCTGCAAAAACGAATGATATCAACTTCTTGTTCTATTTTAGACGATGTTAATCTGAGAGCTGTGGCCAAGCGTACGGCTTCCGTTAGAGAAACCTGGAACAATCAACCTTCCTTAAGTAAGCACAATAGACATCCTTCAATTATTTTGTTCTCGGACGGGCAAGTTGATAGCCGGTTTGAGATAGCGCCAGGCCGATGAGTTAGATAAAGTTGCGGGCGCTGTGAGGGCAGGAGAAATCGGTAAAGGCTGTTGAGATATCAATCCTGGTAGTGGGGGTGGCAGGGCTCTAAGAATGGCAGGAGCGGAGGGTGTGTATGGTGTATCGGTGTTGTCGGCATTGTGGTGAATTCCGCTGTCATGGATGCGCATGTGACCGAATAGGCCCATGCGATGAGTGAATGCGCGAGGACAGTGAGGGCAGTGGAAGCGACGATCTCTGCTGTGTGATGGTGCTC
Organism: Schistocephalus solidus; assembly: GCA_017591395.1. Taxonomy (NCBI): domain Eukaryota; kingdom Metazoa; phylum Platyhelminthes; class Cestoda; order Diphyllobothriidea; family Diphyllobothriidae; genus Schistocephalus; species Schistocephalus solidus. The sequence goes on from WEDG01011334.1 coordinate 19,505, forward strand.
CAGGCACTGGCTCACCGGTCTCTGTACGATGTATTCGCAAGTGACCGACCAGGCCGATACGTGAGGTGAATGTGCGGTCGCATTGAGTACAGCTTAGGAGAGATTCCTCATCGCTGATGGTGGTGGTGGTGGTGGTGGTAGTGAAGGCGAAGGGGGGTTGCTGTTGCGGTGGTAGGGGTAAAAGGCGATAAGTAGATGTATGTGGTCTCTATGATGGTGGGAGTAATGGAATTGATGTCAGGAGTGAGGGTGGCGGAGTCAGTTGGAGGGTTGGCAGAATTTGACGTAGAAATTGGAATTGTCGGATTGTTGGTGCATTGCGTCAAAAGATGTCCAACCAGGCCGATTCGCGCGCGGAAGATGCGTTGGCAGCGCGGGCACGTTGGCAGGGCCTGGGCATTGGCGGTGTTGGTCCGGGGCGCTGGTGACTTTCGTGCCGCTCTTTTGGCCTTGGCGGCGGCGATCCGGTTGGCCTCATAGATTGCTGAACCAGTCTTCACTGATCTTCTCCTTGCCGGTCTTCCTTGATGCGTTTTTGGTCAACTGACAGTGACTTTTCAGAGTCGTTTAATGTTTCAGTTACCACGTGTTCTGCAAACTAGTTCTTTCTGTATAGCATTTACGATTTTTTGCATCGGTATACCTCAAACGATTGTATAAAATTGGGCCAAAATATATTTGCTCCCGGATAGCACACACTGCTAGCAAGGGCGACAAAAATTGGAAAGCCATGTTCTCTGGACGAAGGTTGACCTTGCAAGAAAAAACAATATTATTCAGTGATTCGTTAGCATGCCCTGACCAGAGGAAGATTTATGTGGTAGAGCTCAGTACCGCCACCTTTCTAAGCAGTTTGCGTTGTAGATGTGCACACGGTCATTCACAGAAGTGCAGTCAGGTAGGCAACCTGCCGCTAAATTATCAAACAGTGCACTGACCTTTATTTAAAATGTTTCTTCATGAAATATCCTTGCCGCATAGAATAAACAGAACCAAAACGGTATAAAGTTTTCCAATAAATGCTACTGCAACCCGTGTTCTTAGGAACCCGTTCACTGCGTTTTATTTAAGACGGTTATTCATAAATCGAATTGAAAAGCAGATTTCTCTTTCAAGGAAAACATTACGATGATTCCTAGTCACCATCCATGCATAGCGCACATGTGGTTGCTGGATTCAACGGACCAAGCACGGACCCCTTTGCATAGTCTTCGAACACGATTAGTCATGAGACTTCACCCAGATTATAACTACTTGTAGTGCTTCTTGTTTGTAGAATGGGCATTACGTTGTTTTTCCAGAGTGGTTGATTGTCTTCGACTCAAATGTTTATTGAAATTTTGGGTCTGACCCTAAAGATTCATATCCGAGTCACCTGACTCCATGTCCTGCACTTAATAATTTCAGAAATTATTTCCCCGATATATATATATAAAGTATAACCGAGGTAGTTTGCTTTGCGAGATGATAAATGCACAAAGAGGGCTCGTAGGAGAAGTCGTGTTTTACGAGGAACGGACGCGTTTTCTTTTCAGTTGCACTCAGGTATACAAATAATTAAGCTGATAATGGATTGTTTGTGGTCAACCTTATAAGCGATTTTATTTTTTGAACAGTTCAACGTTTTACGTTACAGCTGATAAGAGTGTGACAACTGTCAAATTCTCGGAGACGACGACTTCGTCGTTTAAGGTGTCTTGGCAAGCTCCGTTTCTATCCCACGTTGAGATCAAGACCTATAAAGTCGAGTCCATCAACACAAACACAGGGAAGAAGGTGGCCGTTGAGGTATTGACAAACGAGACAACATTCACTGGATTGGACCCCAGCACAACCTACAACATATCAATCATGACTGAAAACAAGCCGCGCAATGGCCATAGCGTTGGCCTAGGCCCACCCGTCACAGCAACAGTAACGACTCTGCCGTTAGGTAAGTGCTACCAGCATGATTGGAACCTTTTCGTCGAAATTGGCTGAGAATCCGTGGAAGGTGCTTTTGCCATTATTGCGGAAATGTTCAGTTAGGCCTTGAGTAGACTGCTTGGTAAATTGCACACATTTTACTTAATGTCAATCAGTGTATTTGAAGTTAATTACAGTGATAAAGACAAAATATTTGCCAATACCAGCCCCTTGAGCCTGCTCAGGGGAGGAAACGCACAAAATATAAGTTGGTTTATAGCTCCGCTGACGAATGATGCTCTGCGAGGAAAAGAAGAATCTTTGATTGGTGCAGCACATTTACCTTCTAAGTTGGCAAACTTGTCAGTTGAGCTTTGTCCTCGATGAGGATTCGAAACGGATTTCCCGGATAATATATGCAGGAAGTCTCCATTCCGACTGTAAGTCTACTAAAACTATACCACTGTCCGATCTATAGTTAAGGGGTCATGCGCAGATCATACGTCAAACATTTGAGTTTCGGAACGACCTTTGTGCCACGTCGTGGAACACGTCTATGTAGGGTGACTTGCGCTAGCTTATATGAAAGTAAACTTGCGCTGCATCTACATCACTCAACTCTCTCGTCTTGGCCCGGTGTCAAGACCCAGATGAGAAAGTGGAACAGAGAGTGCGGTAGATACAATTTAATTCTCCTCTCAATGTAATCCAGCGGAGGTTACCGTCCCTGTATCATTCTGATATGGAGCGTATGGTGATAATCGTCGGAATACGAAGTTAAAACTGTCAGTATATATCCAAGAATACCTATGCCTTTCGAAATCTTCGGACAGCAAGCCTGTTTCGCATATTTTAGTTGCAGCCGCGGAAATGCTACATATTCTTTACCGATGTTATTCGTATTCACGTTTATATACGTTATGTGTATCACGCTCAAAATTGACATAGTCCACGTTGCCACTTCGTAGCACTTTGATTTGAAGCTTAAGCCATCTTTAACGAAGATTCAAAGGTATGATCTGCACACTGACATTTTTAGGCAGTTGATTTTCCGAGTGATACTGTCTCAAATGTCTGTGTGGTTTTTGCCTGGCTAACATTCCATACATCATCACTAATTTGTTTATATTGCGTTAACGCACGAGATTTTGCTCCACACTTGCAGTTTTTTTATATAACGTTGTAATATCCAGAATCATCTTTCCTCTTATGGTGCCTATTATGGCTTGAGAACATCTGCAACGATTATTATGTTGGTCTCCACTTGCTGTAGAAAGTCATAGATAATGATTAGCAGTGACCCAAGCAATGATCTGGATTTTACTAATTTTAAACACGCGTACAAAATAAACAGCAGCCGTAGGTTCGAAATGTTTCCCACGATTATTTACTTATATATGAATCCAATGTAGGTTTCCTCTAACCCCTATGTTCAACATCTTTGAACGGGATTATTGCGTAGAACGCAATCGAAGGCCTTGCTTTAATCAACGTTTATAATATCAACTGCGTGTCCTGCATTCACGAATTTCGACCAATGTCCTAACGCCGTTAAAAGGCTTCTGAGAAATGTGGTCTTTTCGCAGAAACTGTGTAAAGTTGATATCTATCGTTCTTTTTAACTATCCTCTCCATTACCTTGAAGCAAGTGCATTTTTTATCCAGAAGTACGCGATCTGAATTTGTAATTGACACTGTCTTAAACACGGGATATAAAATGAGCACTGTCGGTCACGAGAAAAGGATTAAAGCCTGCAAAATATTCCCACTTAAAAACTGTGTGTGTGGTTAGATCATCCTGTTCCGGTTGGCTAACCCTCCACCCAAAGAGCTTCATAAAGAAAGGCATAGTAGATTAGCACCACCCCTCGGAGATTTGGAGTAGACGCGTAGCCAGCAACTGAAATCAAAAGCAGTACAACTGAAGGAGATGCGCCGGTATGTTCAGATATCGACTGATTTGTCGGAATGGCCAAAATATTTAGCAAGATGTCAAGAGGGGTTATGACACTGACACCGGCCCGGTTTCACAAATTGCAATGTCGTCGTCAGATCTGGTTGTGGTGACGAGCGCAGATGTCATCACCAACGCGGACATCAAATAACATACTGCCTCTGCGCGCTGCTACCATCACCTCAATCCAATTTGAAAAACTAGTTCAATAATCACAAACGAAGACAGGGTTTTCGATTGGGAGCTTGCTGCTTGAGATAGGTGAAGGTTGGTGCGTTGATGCTTTTTACTATGAACTAGTGCATGGAAAATTGTGCGTAGTTTTCAGCCCATGAAAGCTATGGCAGGAAACACACCACGAGTGCACGCCCGGTTCAGAGTAGTCCTAAGAGATTATTGGAACACCTGGCTTAACTCGTGCGTAGTCCCTTCCACACTAGCTTTCAGTTGAGCTGTTTTTAGTGAGCCAACGAAATGCTGCGCCCGGCCGTTACACTGAGGATGTTAGGGCGGGGAGAGAAGTTGCTGCATGTTGTATTTACAACCGAACTTCTCGAATGGTGACGACGTAAACTGGGAGTCACTTTCTGTAACCAGAGCATGCCTGCTAAAGATTCGTTGCAGGAGAGTGATAGTGGCAGATGTGGTTGCTGGATTCAGCGGACAAAGCACGGACCCCTTTGCTTAGGCGTCGATCACGATTAGTTATGGGACTCCATCCAGTGGGCTAGCGAAATTGCTGTACACACATGAGCAAGGCCTCTCTGGTAATCACCCCATGTGTGGTCTTAATGTATCATGTCTGCATATCTTATTGAGGTAACGTGATATATATATATATATATATATATATATATATATATATGATAGTGTGGGGCTCAAGGATCTGCTTAATGAACATGTATGTTCTGTTGTGCCCTGGAGCTCAAACTAGAGCCCTCACAGGCGGTCGCTTAGCGACATGTAGCATATGTTGTTTGTCTTTGTCGGTTCCACTATAACACTGAGGAGCCGAACCCCTCGTTGCTGTGTCACACAGCAGCAGAAACATCGGCGAAACACGTGTGTGGGCTTTTAGCTAGTATCTATGTCGGAAGAACGGTATAACGTCTTTGCCATATATATATATATATATATATATATATATATATATATATATATATATAACCTTTGGCCGTTTTGTCGGCCATTTGTGAATAAGCAAAGTAAATAACGAAGGTTTTGCCCGGTATTAGCTCCAAACACTAAAACAGGCATTCGACGCAACTAAGCACCTTAACATTACTGAACGGGAATAGATCCTGCATTGCACGTGACAGTGGCCGGAAAAGACACGCTGTTGGAAAAGGCACGTTAATGGGGAAGCTACCGATTTGTGGATTCAAAAATACTTGGCATAAAAACGCAAATGCTTCGATAAGTCCTCCACATGCTCTGATCCTCAGGTTAAAATTCTGTGTCGTCACGTTTCTGGGAATTGCGCTTTGTAAATGTAAACGCAGACATGGACGCCAGTAAAGAGACAGGCAGTCGATCTGCTGCTTAGC
>WEDG01011335.1:0-59002 GCA_017591395.1 Schistocephalus solidus
CCTGTAACCGGTCGGTGAGCGCCCAACTACCATTGTTATATATATATATATATATATATATATATATATATATATATATATATATATATAGAATGGAACCGACAAAGACAAGGGAGACCGGAATGGCCATTTATGGCTTATTAGCCGTCAGCCAGTCATACCCAATCCCAAGTGTGGCACACCTGGGATTCGAACCCGTGACCTTTGGTATTTGAGTCGAACGCTACCATTGAGCCACGGGCTCGTTGTTTTGTCGGTTGTGATCGGGAATATGATGATAGTGTGGGGCTCACCGATCTGCTTAAGGAACATGCACGGGTAGAGCGTTCGACTCAAATACCAAAGGTCACGGGTTCGAATCCCAGGTGTGCCACACTTGGGATTGGGTATGACTGGCTGATGACGGCTAATAAGCCAGAAATGGCCATTCCGGTCTCCCTTGTCTTTGTCGGTTCCATTCCATATATATATATCTTCTTCAAAGAAAAACACAAAATTAATTTTCCCTGATCACATTTACAGGCAAAGAATAGTATAAAATATTTAATGAAATTTTTTGATGAACGCTGACCGAACGCTAACGGAACTTGCGCGTCCCATTCTGCCTTGAGAATCACTCTCGCGCACCACTAGCAGCCGCACAGTGGCTAGAAGTAGTAAAGGCAGATTAACAATGCCAAAAAAGACTAGGGAGACCGAAATCGCCATTTCTGTCTCATTAACTGCCATCAGCTAGTCATACTCAACCCCAGGTGGTGCTTAACCTAAGACTCGAACCGGCGACCCTTTTATCAGAAGTTCCACGCTCTAACCATTGAGCCATGGGCTCGTTCTCTTGCCGGTTTAGATCGGGAATATTGACGTGAATGCTCGCGGGTCACTCTAGAGCCCCGCCAGCAGCCGCACAGCGGCTAGTAGTAGTAAAGGCAGATCAACAATATTAAGATTAAAATCATTTAGGGGTACTAAGGAAATTTAAATATGGACTTAAAAAATCCTAGTATGCAGACCCTCAGCTCAATTCCTCGTTGACGCAGTAAGGTAATCAGTTATAACACTAATGGCTCGTGAACGGTTTGCGTTGAAAAGTTAACCTTGGTTTGCCTCTTCCGCGTTGCTGCACAGAGACTGCGGTGAGGAATGAAAAAGTAAAGATCTCGAGTTGTTACTCCGTACTAACGAGAGGATTCCATGCTGCTGAGATCTGAGCTCACGCATTAATCTCCGTCAGGACAATGAAATGGAAGACCTGAAAATGCTGGATATGGTATAGACCCAGTCCTTCTGGAGAAAGCGAAAAATTTCTGACTTAATCCATGCGCACAAGAATCGTCCAAATCTCTTAACAACTGATTTCGTTCTGTGAGATATCTTCTGGACTGGTCATCCTAAATACGCTAAACCTCAGTTCAACCAGTCTAAAATATTGTGCTATACTTAGAACTCCAACTATCTCATATGCAAACAATTCAAAAGAGGTTAAGTATTCTTGTGTCCCAAGTTTAACACTAATCTTTAGAAAAAAAAACAAGAACATTTACGACAAAGACCAAGGAGACTGGAATGACATTTTCTGGCTGATGCCACCAAAGAAGCCAGAAATGGCCATTATAATTTCCCTTGTCTTAATTGGCAATCTTCCACTGCTTATAATACCAGCCACTATAGGGCTGCTGGCGGGGCTCGAGAGTGAACCACGAGGTAAACCTGGACGAACGGATCCAATAATCAATCGATGAATTAATTTCCAACCAATCCTAAGAAACACTTAACCCTTTCCCTAATTTTAATCATAACCATTCCATGAACGCTAATCCTACAAGTAGCACTAACCCTAACTTTAACTTGCCTCACCACTAAACCTAAACCTAATAATAATTTCCCTAGCACTTGACGTAAAGTAACCTCTAATCTGGAAGACTCCTGATCTCATGTCCTGCTTAGGAGCCACCTAAGTCATCTTTACAATTTTAACAAATTTTCGTGTTTTTTCATCGAATGTAAGAAGACACAACTCATGGAACACTTTTTTGTTTACTTTGAAGATATAATCTTCGTTAGTCATCCAGTAATCTGCTCTTTAACGCAATTACTGCTTAAAGATATACTTTTATGCTTGGCAGAAGACTGTTGATTACAACTTTGTAAAGATTCCCATGTTTATTTGCCGGATTAAATAGAGGGTTACTCAAACGTACATGCCCAAGACATTTGGAAAGAGTTGCGTTACTTTAGTGAGAGGGATCCACTCATATTGACATATTATACTAGAGATCACGACGATTCCGAAAATAGTTCCTGATTCAAAGAATATAGTCCAGAGGAAGAAGGCTTTTTCGGACGTACAATTGCGCTTTAACGGTGCCGTTGGTAAAATTCTATCGATCGTCGAATTTGATTGGCTGCCAAAAAAATCACATGGGTGAATTTCTTGGCTTTCGTTTGAAAGTAAGAACTGTGTTGACAATGGAAATTTTGCCATTGGATATGCGAACTCCTTGCAACTAGACACACAATTAGCATACTTTGAAATGCATAAAATTCAGGCGCGAACGGGTTGTCAAAGGCAGGGCCTGGTGTTCAGCGCGTTCAGCAAGAGGCGATGTCAACTGAGGCGAGACACAGACGTACTTTAGCAGACTGCAGCTTCAGTGTGTGCAGAAACCCAGCAAACCTTGACAGACAAATTTCGACGAGCTTTCTAATGAGGCATAGTCAGTAGGCAGTCCTCTGTTATGTTAAACAAAAAAGAAAAATAGAAAATTGCGAATTGACCCCTAGAGGTTCGGTTGACCAAATGGGCAAGTTTTAGGTGTGGCTTCAAGCGTGAATGGTGATCAACCTTTCGCATGACAACATGGTGGAGATTAGTTGAAACACCAGACAGGACACAGTGAAGGGAAGCTTTTTTGCAACTGGGTGGAAAGAAATTCACCAAGGCCCAGGGGTTTTGGAGGTGGGCAGCTAGAAGGCTAAATTTATTTTCAAAGTGCGAAGGAAGATTAGATGAGAATCGCATCTGCCATGTCCCCCGACAGGATATGGGAATAGGAACGTCCGCTGTCATAAAGGTAGCATTGCGCTGCATTCCAGGAGGGGCACCTATTCCGTGTACTAAACCTGACAATAACTGTAACCCAAACCCTACGCAGAACCCCAATCCTAATCCTTAATGCCTCTGCAATTGAGCTTAAATCTACGCATATTCCGGCGGTTGCCACGCTCATGTGTCACAGGGGAGAAGGGGTCAATAAGTGATCCTTTCTGGGGATTGATCGAATGCGAGCTTTCAATTGCATACCTTTCTAGCAATTCGATAGTCAAATTTATAATTTTAAGTCTTGTGATAAGAATAAACGTACTTTAGTCCTCCAGACTTTAAAACATCTGGAGGACTAAAGGAATTCATTGTAGGTGGGGGTTGTTGGGCAAATTGCCGCAAACTGAGTCAGTCCTAAGAGGATGGCATTAACATTTGGTCACTAACAGGACTGTGTAAGACTAATGACGTGTCCCGAACATTGACCTAGAGATAGTCAAGTTGGATATTCGCCCTTACGCGTGCGTCTGCAGTGAGGTGCAGTAGCCGATTATTGGCTGTAATGTTCGACAGTAAGCAGTCTCCTATCATCCGCCCCACGAACTGGTTTGGTTTGTTTGAATGAGATGACCACTTTTGGCGCGGAAACAGGAGGGGAATGGTGTAATCGCGTGTTAGTGAAGATGACCAGTGTTCCTTCCTCTGCCTGACATTAAAATCTCTCTCAGTATCACTTGTCGCTCGTTCCTCGCTTCCCTTACCGTTAGCATCCCTCCCCGACCCAACATCCCGCGGTTTCCGACAGCGCTGCACTCCCCACCGGTATTCTAGTTGCTGTGTGAGAACACCTCCCACTCCAAACGGATAACATTATCTGTAACACCCTATGCTGTGTAATGTCCTTTTTCCATTTTCTTACCCTTAGTATATACTTCTTGATAGTAAACTTGTCTCCTAGCATCTATGCCTGTGTGTTTACCAGACGTTTAACAACCTTGTTCAGTGTTAACATAATAAAAGGACTATCAGATCTTCTACTGATCCATGTGTGCTAACCTTTACATCTTTGGCCACTAAAATCAGTTACTCTGACTAATGTCCCATAAACCAAGCGGTTTTTGCATTCGCCCAATGGATATGCTTAAACGGTAAAGTGCTAACTGATTTATACAATTAGAGGCCGATAGCATAGGTGTGACGTCTTTTGGCTCGGACGGCCATTCCACATGGTATTCGCTTGATTACGCAGGAGACGTTGTGATGTGTTAAGGTCGCAAGTGAAAGCAGGTCTCCCATCAACGGGCAGTTTCGTCGACTGTGCTTCATTAGACAGGCAGTTTTTGCATCATATTATTTGCGCACCCGTTATTCATTAGGATGTCACGTGATGTTATTTATCTTGTCTTCTAGCATGGATAGTGGCAAAAGACTAAGTCCCCCTGTTACCTTAAATAGGCAAAACGTTCAGCAATTGAAGAGACTGTGCATCTCATTTATAGCTTTCGTAAAATGACTACTTGAATAAAACCACCCTTGAGTAAAGAAAATGAATTTGCGTCGTGCTTGCTTTGCGGTCGCTGAGTGAATCTCATAACACATTGTAGTATCAGTCACTTCCTATTACGAGCAACATCATCCCCGGACACTAAGCCCAACATCCGTGAGCACATTGCTAGGCACTGCGAAACCGATAGAGTTGTTTGAATCTGTTGGAGGTACTTTGGCAGGGATCTAAGTTGTTATTGCATGTCGGTGGAGCTGAACGATATTCTTTTCTCTCAATTTCTCTGACCACCACTAACTACCACCCACTGTTATCGCATACTCTCTCTCTCTCTCTCCAAGTCAGGACCACTACTCAACGATTATCGCAAAGGCATTTTGAGCTCACTTTCTGTGTTTCAGACATATCTGTGCAATGGGATTATTCTATTCGGCTATTAAATGCGCTTTTGTTATTTTCTTGTACCTTATTTATGATATCTGTTAGGGATCCTGTATGTATGTAAGGATATGTGAAGACCAATCTGATGGCTTTGTTCAGTCTACGCTACATAACCCCACGTGTTTCATCCCCAATGTCTTCAATAAAATGTATACTGCATCAGTAGATGTGTCCGTTGTTCACCAATATTGATGCAACATTATCTCTTAGGCCTGAGCCGATGAAACTCCTATATAGATTCCCAAACCAAAATGATAAGACAATGAGCACATGGCCCAATTTGATGGGCCCTGGAGTTAATAACGCTTGAGATACATTGGCATACATTGGCGCCTAATAAGTAATTTCCTTCCCCAAGGGCAATAACCTTCCAGGTCCGGTGTAATGACAGAGGCAGATTTTTACAAATGGGTTTCAGGATTATTCGGCCTTCATTCAACCAAGCGTCACTCTGGCGCCTATCCCAGATGGTGGTCAGCATTGGTTGAATAAAAAATTCAAAACGGTTCCGTATCATACGTACATATATGCGTCGGAAGTGCATCTATTGATTGTGTTCCCGAACTTGCTCGTCCTAATGTGATTTGAGACTAAATGTAGAGCCCTGCGCGGACATTCGTGCAACGATTAGTAATATATGCAGAATAAGAGAGCCGATGAAGAAAATGAAGTCTGTAATGTCCATTTCTAGATTATTCGTCACATTCAGTCATTCCTACCCAAACCCAGATTCATGAGACCTAATATACGTACCAAGGTTTCCTACCACTGAGACATATGCCATATATGCATATACATGCCATGAAACCGCCTGTATGCCTGTTCATTCAGAATTTAATGAAGTTAGTTCACTCACAATAGCATTAGGTAACAGAACAGTCAGTTATCGGGTTTCATACCATTATAATGGTTTTAACCACCGGCACGGTGGTAAACGAACTCCGCCAAAAACCGTGAAAACGCCAGCTTATTTGATATGATTATATTATGGGGGCGAACGAGAGATGTCTTTCGTGAGCCACAGAGGAAGCGAAACGCCCCAGATCCGACTGGCCCTTTGGAACTGTATGCGTCCCAGTTCCGGTTAATCGCTACTGGTAGTCCACATCGAACGTCCCACCACCCTCCGTCCCACAATGTCAAGGACTATCTACCACGGTCGCGCCAAGAGCATTCCGTAACGCTAGCACCGGTGACTCATCTGCCATAAACGCTGACTCCACTCCTTCATTGTTTACCCGGTAGCATGTCTTCAACGCGCCCCTGTCCCAGGCCAGTCACTCATTTATGTTGGCGCCTGCTATCAGTCACTTCCGGGCACTGGTGCGCTAGGGGCAATGATTTCATCCTTGTCTCGCCGACTGCCACGTACGTGGGGGAAAGGGATAATTTATAACTGTGGTGTCTTGCAAAAGACTTCGTCCACCACATACCCAACCCATCTTCCCATTTTGCTGGCTTTACTGACTGAGATGTAACTCCGGAATCGTCTGCATTTGCCCATCAAGCCAACCCCACAGCATGAGTTATCCTGGTGATCTGTTAATGACAGTCTTGTTGCGCAATGGTAGAGGATCTGCCCATCAAAAGTGCAGCGTCGTGGACGCATCCTTCAATTTGGTTAGTCAGACATGCAACATCGTTTGCTGTGCTGTCAGCCGGGTCAGATGTTTTTATTCACCCGATAATGATAAGAACAGATTGCACGGAAAGCCAAATGAGTTCCCTGACGATGCGTATTCAGACGCATTTGTCCATCAGAATACAAGTGCGCAGCTGAGCGTAATAGACGCAACAGACGGTACTTATTTTCACTTGCAATTCCATTGCGAAACACCAAGCAAATAACTAAGACCGTGTCGAAATCAGGCTCTGTTTGGGCACTTGCCGACTTCTAAAATGCAAACACTGTTTGCAAATCGCCCTACCATAGCCGCATTCAGTGTTATGAGTAGTGATGTGCCATTCTACCTTAATGTGCGCAGACCGAACTAGATGACGTGTGTGTGAAGGTTATGACAATCTCTGCCATAAGAGTTGAGTGGGCTCACCTGGGCGGAGGCCAAGGAACCTTCCTACGTAGTCGTCATGCCAGTGGCTGCGTTCTATGTCTAAGGTGAATGCAACGATGCTGCGTATCTGGCTCTGTGCCACCATCATCCGAGATCAAGGAGTGGAACGGGTGCATGGGGGGTCAAAATTAACTGTTTTTGTATCCCTTTCACACAGAATTATGTGCCATTACCCGCACCATTCACATTCACCCTGAACCGACTGCACATAGTCAAATTTTGGCCAGCATATCAACCAATCAAAACTCTCGTTTCTAGCTTGATATATCAGCCCATTGGTCAGAAAGGAAATAAATGATGATGAGGGCATTTTATGTGGACTTTTTGTACAAGTTAGTTTCTGGGAAATTCCATCGATTCAAAGATTATTTACTTTGGTCCTGCGTCTAATGTTGTGATAGCTTAGGCCTTTTAGTGTAATTGTTCATTGTATCAAGTGGCTCACAATCGTGTTATTGGCCTTCTGAAAGTGCCATGCCAAGACACTGGGTACATACAAATTTGTGTTTCAATATCTGACAATCTCTGCTTCTATCAGCTAACACTGAGTTCTTTTGGAAACCCTCAGAACCATGAGGAATGTTTGAAGCACTCTGTAGTGACGACACTGCAATGTTTGTTTGGGTTACCCTCGTTGCAGCAATAAGCTCTGCACATATATGAACCCCTCTCCAGTTCCTTTTTTAAATTTTTGTAGACTTTATTGCCTGGAATATGAGATAGCCCTCATTAGCAGATCTCTCAAGGCTCGGCTTGAAAATTTGCGCTGAAACCCTCCATGGTTCGTGGAATAACAGATTAATATTCACAAGCTGCCAACAGGCAGTCAGTAGTACGCAAATATTCATCTCAACTCTCGAGCCGGGTCCAAGAAGTGTTGTCCGGAATAATTTACTCTAACATTGAAAAATAAATCATCTCTGAAAACACGCGAGGGGGAGGGTGAGGAACCCACTGATGGGTCAAAATCCTCGCGGTCGTTTCAAGCGGTGGCAGTAGCTCGACGCATCACATGATTGGATTTTCGCCTAGCCTGGCAGTAGAGTTGATCAATCAACGTGTTATTTTCTACTCCCGTTGCTGAGAGAAGGAAGTGCAAAATTTTTGAAATGCATGCAGAGACGCACTCCGTTGCACTGTCATCTTAGGTAAAGAAGTTAAAGTTCTAGTGTCGTACTTTGGAGATCGCGTTTACAACTATGTTTTGCTATACATTGCTATGCTATACCTTTTCACCTTTCCAACAGATACTGTGACGCATTGAAAAGGCTTTCTGGTAAGTAAAGTTCTAACACAACTTCTTACGCCAGGAGCCATTAAATTATCATCAGGTGGGCTAGGATTGTTGGGGGTTTTCATCATGAGCTGGCAGTACGTGACAAATGCGTTAAGTGAAAGTTAGAGGTGTGCTGACACGTGATTTCTAGCTCTTCTCTTGATTTTTAACATGTGACAGTGACTTTTGTTGTCTGTAAAACTGAGGTTAGTGGGACAACCTCTTAGGGCAACGGTAAACGCCTGGAGGGGTTTGCCACTGTCGGCTCGGAAACAATCAGAATGATAATGCTTGTCAATCTATGCTAGAGTGTATTTGAAGCAGGGTTCGGCAGCTACTATTCGGAAAGTTTAACCATGGCACCGGTAGAAAATTGAGAAGCGTAGTGTTTTTTCTGCTGCCCAGACCATTTGTATTCTTTCAAATTCCACCTATATTTTAAAAATTGCATTGCATAATGCATGTGCGGTTATCGAACTACCTCCCAATCACTTGGGGCTAACCTCCTCATGTTTGATCGCTCACGTTATTTTGTAGTTTTAAGTTAATCAACGCCATATTACTTAACTTCCGTCCCAGTTACTACAGCGAAGATACGCATAGCTGCATGGCGAATTAAATGCAGTCAGTTTTGCCGCAAAGAAACAAAATACTTAAGAATTGGGGATGGCATATTGCATAGTAAAGCCGTTCTGGGGTGATTGTTAATGTTCCACTCAATTCAATCGTCTACCATGCCAACGAAATACACTGTGATTCAACTTTTCAAGTGCTTTTTGGGTAAAAATCTCTAGTTTCCCCTTATGGTTGGCAAAATGCCTAGTGTGCAGAGGGACATTTTGCAGGCGTCTTTGTGCGTCACAATTTGGCTTTAAGACCAGGGTTGAAGCGCTTCACTAAGAAACACTTGATAATCGAATGCATGTTATTACGTTTTGTGAGCGAAACTCGTTGGTGTGTTCTGATTGGAGGATTGACTATGCACAGCATGATTGAGTGCTACTTTCGCGGGAATTGAAAATTTCGGATAGCAGACTACGTGCCATGAGCTCATGGCTCAAATATTAAACGACTAACGGGCTGGCCCTCAAATTTCAAGTGTTCTGGGGTCTTGAGTTGGTTGAATGAGAAACAAGTTAGAAAGGCTATTCTAATCTCCTCCCCTTTTATTACAATCCTTCCTGATTACTGATTTTCTATCGTCACATAAGCATCTGTGAGGGCAGTCGATTTCATTTTCAAGACAAGACGAAGTCGTTTATAACCTTTCCGGTCACCAGAATACATGATTGAATGCCAACCCAAAGTGAACTTGCGAAGTTATGCAATCAATTGCAAAGGTCGTCATTGTGGGAAGGATGCCATGACGGCCGAAAAACGCTGATGTCTACGGTTTACCCCACAGAGGTGGATCGGTAGTCACGACTTGTGGAATAACTGGTTTATAGTGACAAGGACTTGCGTAGTGTCTGCCAAACTCTCAGAGGTATAGACAAACGTATTTTCTACTAATCAACGTTGTCCCTTAACGGGAGACGAGCAGGCAAAATCAATTTGTTAAGGCTAAGCGAATAATTATTACCAGCGACAATAACACTATGCGTGATTTGAACCAGATTCTCCAAAGAACCCCCTTTTCGTTTGACGGAAAATTTAATGTAGGTCTAACAAACCTATGCGAAGCCGTTGTAAATAGTGAAACCAGCATTACAACCCTCCAAGTCTTCCCAATCTACATTTGTGCACATCCTCAAAATCTACCCCGGTAGTCCATGTTATTTTGTTCGGCATGTTCAGTGACGATGAAGATCATTACCTGAGTACTGCTCTCCTACTCAAAATTTCGTTTGGGAGGTGGAATTTGTATGTTGTACTGATCTCAGCCCTCCGCGGCCTTATGAGAGGACACAACTGTGTCGTGTACGCTGATAGTGAGCCGCGCAAGCATTTTGTTCCCGTCGTGGGGTGTAGCGGTACTAGTTAGGGGCAGCACCACACAGCTTGCATTTGGTCGCTCCATTTGTCTCGTACAGGTGGTGAATGCTCCTGTGGCCGGCTCTAACTGGTACCCAACTCTCACCTGTGGCTCCTCGAAGTTGGGTTATTCCCAGCGGCCACACCCCGGGCAACCGTCACGACCGGCGGGCTAAACCAGGTGAGGGTCTCCGGTGTTGTGTGCGCCTCCACACCCGGTATGTCTGACTCCGAACTTCCCACCTCCCCCCTCTCAAAAAGTCCTACGGTGGGGGCGACAGCAACCCCGTAGGCGGCCCAGAATAACTTGGGTCGTTCTCCCACTAAAACAAATCTGTGACCCATAGTGGAGTTCGGCAGCCGTCTGGGATGTCCAAGCAGCCCTATTTAGGGATAGCACTGCTTGCCTCCTCGCGGAGGAAGGGGCTAGAAAATGTGCCCTAAAAAAGTGCTGGGTCTCACGTCTTCTGCAGCCGGCCGCGGCTCGCAGATCGCAAACTACGCGGTCGTAAAACTCAAACAAACAACAATACCCCCCGTCCCCACCCCCCTCGCCATACTCTCCAGGCTGCTCGGGTGAGTCCACTCACACTAGCAGCCTGGAATGTTCGTTCCCTTTTAGACAATCCTAGGAGCAACCGGCCGGAACGGAGGACGGTGCTAGTCGCTCGGGAACTGGCGTGCTACAAGATGGACATTGCTGCTCTCAGCGAGACCAGATTCTCTGAGCAGGGTCAGCTGGAGGAGGTGGGTGCCGGCTACACCTTCTTCTGGAGCGGCCGGCCAAAGGCAGAGCGACGCGACGCTGGTGTTGCCTTTGCCATCCGGAACGACATCGTGGGACGTCTGCCCTGTCTGCCGCAGGGTATCAATGATCGCCTTATGAGCCTCCGCCTGCCTCTTCGGGGAGACCAGTTCGCCACCAGCATCAGTGCCTACGCTCCCCCAATGACGAGCTCTGATACGGCGAAGGACAAATTCTACGAGGACCTGCACACCTTGCTGGCGGCTGTGCCGAAAGAGAACAAGTTAATTGTCCTTGGTGACCTCAATGCCCGCGTCGGGACGGACCACGCTGCCTGGCAGGGAGTGCTGGGTCCCCACGGTCTCGATAGCTGTAATGATCACGGCCTCCTTCTTCTGCGCACGTGTGCGGAACACCGTTTCCTGCTGACCAACACCTACTTCCGCCATCCGACGCGGGAGAAGGCCACGTGGATGCACCCTCGGTCGCGGCGCTGGCATCTGCTGGACTATGTTCTCGTCCAGAGGCGAGATCGACAGGACGTGCTGGTAACCAAGGCGATCCGCGATGCCGATGGTTGGACAGATCACCGCCTCGTCATCTCCCAGATGAGGCTCCGACTGCAACCCCGACGAAGGCCCCAAGGTAAGAGGCCACCATGTAAGTTAAATACTCTTTTATTAAATTTGCCTGTTCACTGTTTTGATTTCAGCAACCAAATAACCGGGAAACTGGAGGACCTGCATGCTCCAGATGATAACGCTACCGTGGAGACACGATGGTGTCAACTGCGAAATGTCATCCAGTCCACCACCCTCGATGTTCTCGGACGCGCACGCCGTCAACACCAGGACTGGTTTGACGACAATGACGCCGACATCAGCAACTTACTCGCGGAGAAGAATGGGCTACACAAAGCCTACATGGACCTTCGGACTGACGCCACCAAAGCAGCCTTCTTCAGATGCCGGCGCCTTGTACAACAACGACTGCGGGAGATGCAGGATGCCTGGCTGATCCGAAAGGCTGAGGAAATCCAGGGGTATGCGGACCGCAATGAAATGAAAAACTTCTTCAAAGTCATCAAGGCTATCTACGGCCCATGTATCAAGGGGACCGCGCCACTGCTCAGCTCTGACGGCACAACACTGCTGACAGAGAAATCACAAATTCTGAAGCGCTGGGCCGAGCACTTCAGAAGTGTCCTTAATTACTCATCAGCCATCTCCGATGCTGCCATTGACCGGCTTCCTCAAGTAGACACGAACAATGACCTGGATCTGCCGCCTTCCCTACCAGAAACCATCCGGGCCGTGCAGCAGATTTCCAGCGGTAAAGCACCGGGATCCGACGCAATCCCACCGGAAGTATACAAGCACGGTGGGCCCCGGCTGATGGCAGAACTCACGACACTCTTCCAGAAGATGTGGCGCCAAGGACAAGTTCCTCGGGATTTCAAAGACGCGACCATCGTCCATCTCTACAAACAGAAGGGAAACCGGCAACTCTGTGATAATCACAGAGGCATCTCGTTGCTCAACATCGCCGGGAAGATCTTCGCCCGTATCCTTCTCAATCGTCTTAACGGTCACCTAGAGCAGGGCCTGCTCCCGGAAAGCCAATGTGGCTTCCACCGACACCGCGGAACAACCGATATGATCTTTGCCGCCCGCCAGCTACAAGAGAAGTGTCAGGAGATGCGAACTCACCTATACACTACCTTCGTGGATCTAACGAAAGCCTTTGATACGGTGAATCGTGACGGACTGTGGAAAGTCATGCAGAAATTTGGTCGTCCTGAGCGGTTCACGCACATGGTGCGTCAGCTTCATGGCGGGGTGACGGCGCGCGTCACTGACAACGGGACGGTATCCGAAGCATTCGCAATGACCAACGGAGTGAAGCAGGGCTGCGTACTGGCCCCCACCCTCTTCAGTCTCATGTTCTCGGCTATGCTGATGGACGCCTATCGTGATGAGAAGCCTGGTATCCGCATCGCCTACAGAACTGACGGGCACCTTCTCAACAGTCGGCGTATGCAGGCTCCAACGCGCGTGTCTACGACTACAGTCCATGACTTGCTCTTCGCGGACGACTGTGCCCTTAACATCGTGACGGAGGAGGACATGCAAAGGAGCATGGACCTCTTCGCCGAAGGCTGCGCCGATTTCGGATTAACAATCAGTACAGCCAAAACGGTTGTCATGCAGCAGCCGCCACCCAGCGCGGAATACAATGCTCCTCGAATCAATGTCAACGGTGCTCAACTCAAAAATGTGGAAACCTTCGCTTATCTAGGAAGCACGATGTCGCGCAACACGAGAATCGATGACGAGGTTGCCCAACGGATCTCCAAAGCTAGTCAGGCCTTCGGCCGGCTGCAGGCCTCCGTGTGGAATCGCCACGGTATTCACCTGAACACCAAACTGAAGACGTACAAGGCCGTCGTCTTGACGACACTCCTTTACGGAGCGGAAACCTGGACCGTCTACTCGCACCAAGCCAGGAAGCTGAATCACTTTCATCTCAGCTGCCTCCGCAGAATACTGAAGCTGAGATTGCAAGACAGGATCCCGGACACGGAAGTCCTGGAGTGGACCGGAATCCTCAGCATTCATGCCATGCTTAGGCAAGTGCAACTGCGATGGAGCGGCCACCTGGTAAGAATGGACGACGAGCGACTACCCAAACGACTTTTCTATGGAGATGTCGCTACGGGTTCTCACCGGCAGGGAGGTTAAAAACGACGCTACAAGGACACTTTGAAGAAATCGCTGAAGCAACTGCAAATCAACTCGGCGACCTGGAAGGACCTCGCCCAGGATAGACCGTCATGGAAAAGATCAGTGAAGACTGGTTCAGCAATCTATGAGGCCAACCGGATCGCCACCGCCAAGGCCAAAAAGAGCGGCACGAAAGTCACCAGTGCCCCGGACCAACACCACCAATGCCCCGGACCAACACCACCAATGCCCAGGCCCTGCCAACATGCCCGAGCTGTCAACGCATATTCCGCGCGCGAATCGGCCTGGTTGGACATCTTCGGACGCAATGCACCAACAATCCGACAATTCCAATTTCTACGTCGAATTCTGCCAACCCTCATTCTGACTCCCCCACCCTCACTCCTGACAACAATTCCATTACTCCACCATCATAGAGACCACATTCATCTACTCATCGCCTGTTACCCCCACCACCGCCTTCACCTTCACAACCACCACCACCATCAGCGATGGGGAATTTCTCCTAAGCTGTACTCAATGCGACCGCACATTCACATCACGCATCGGCCTGGTCGGTCACTTGCGAATACATCGTACAGAGACTGGTGAGCCAGTGCCTGGAGCACCCTCACACAGCAGAGATCGTCGCCTCCACTGCACTCACTGTCCTCGCGCATTCACTCATCGCATGGGCCTATTCGGTCCCATGCGCATCCATGACAGCGGAATTCACCACAATGCCGACAACACCGATACACCATGCACACCCTCCGCTCCTGCCATTCTTAGCGCCCCTGCCACCCACACTAACATGAATGACATCGCCCCAGCCTCTACCGATTTCTCCTGCCCACACTGCGCCCGCAACTTCAACTCACGTATCGGCCTGGTCGGTCACCTGCGAATCCATCGCACGGAGGCTGGTGAACCAGTGCCCGGGGCTCCGACATACAGTCGACGCGCCCGCCTTCACTGACCTCACTGCTCCCGCACATTTACACTCCGCATGGGCCTATTAGGACACATGCGCCTCCACGACAACCTCCGGTAAACTAACGGAGGCTAAGCCACATCAGCACACACTACCTACAGCAATGCATCGACAACACCCTCACAATCACCATGTACCAGAGTATACCAGAGAAACCATGGCTGGGAAGTCTGCCAATCTGACGCTTCCACCAGACCACGCCGTCGGCTCAGTGTATGTGCTGTGTGTGTCGAGTGACTGACTAGTGGACTGGGAGTCAGACGGCGATGGCTGCTCCATATCCCCTGAGTTTGTGAATCCTGGTGTGTGCGTTATGGGGGCCAGGTCGTGCTGTGGCGCGCGAAGACGGGTACGCCGATCCGTCAGCCAATGCGCCCACTCCCACATCAGGCAACTGACTGGCTCGAACAGTGTCTGATGGTGGGGGTTGGGGAGAGAGTGAGGTCGACAGCTCAGCGCATGTTCCTCACTATAAACAATCTGTCGCGCTTAAAACTATCACGGTGCGCTAAAAGCCGTGGCTTAGAATGTTGCCAACTGACGGGATAACTCGAACCGCGTGGTCAGCCCAATATGTGTTTTGTGTGGAGTGGCTGACTGGCGGACTGAGAGTCAGGCTGCAATGGCTCCTTCTTAATGTGGTCTTTTTTGGCACTCCCACTCTGTGGGATCCAAGCCAGGTGTGGTGGTACGCCCAGGGGCGGCTCCGGCCGCGCCAGCCACCTGCGCCCTCTCTCATCTCCGGTCTTCTTGCCTGCGTCGTGAGACCGGGCTCAGGTGGGGGAGGAGGAGAGAGTGCGGTAGCTGCAGCGCGAGGCTACTATCACTTAAAACTAATTCACGCACAAGTCACCGTCCCTGCACCACCTGGTGTGGAGCATACGGTGGACCTCGACGAAATCGACGGTCGAACTGCCGATTGTTCCCGTCCTGGGCTTATTGTGCACGGGTTAGTCCCAAAATATCACACATTAGGTGTGTGTGTATGTTAGTGACTTGCCCACATGCTTCTCGGAAGATGAGCCGGATCAACACGGGTGCCAGATTAGTGGGTGGTTCACGTAAATTATCCCGCTAGGAGCCGCGTATCCCATACCTAATGCCACATATGAGGGTACCCTGCCATGCCAGGCACTCGCACTTGATCCCGCATGAGAACGCTGACCGGCTCAGGCAGCCGTCCGTTGCACGGGAAAGGCGAGCGAGAGGGATTTCGGCTCTAGGGACGCCATCCTCACGGTACGCTCTTTTGAATTATCACGATTATCTAAAACCCATGACTTGAAAGGCTGCCCCTCCGCTACTACTCGGTCTACAATATCTTCGACTCGGTTCACGTTTTTAAATGTTTTGACAGTTGAAGCTGGTGTTGTCGAGCAAACCACTCTTTCCATTATCGTGATTCTAATGTCCATAAGGCTCATTTACGGTTCTTTCAAGTCCAACGTGAAAGCCGAGACATGTGTTGCTGTTTTAATACGAAGATTGCTTTGACCCCTTAAAGGATTCCGGTGATTGCAGGCAGACAAAAGATTAATGGAGGCACATACCGTTTGTGTTCAGATGTGCCCTTGTCTACATTTGTGATCAGGTGAACCATACTCTAACTAAGTATTCTTGTGGGGCGTAAACCGAGGATCTTTGTACCGCAGCTGACGATACGCTGCTTCCAAACTCCGTGCATCAAATCCTCGTTTGCACGAAATTTCTTTCACCTATCCCAAAATCATGACCGTTGCACACGATGCACATGCGCACGGGTAGGTTTTTCAAAAGGAGAAGTTATGCTCACTGGGACAAGACGGTTCTTGGCCTAAAGTTTCGGATTCTCACTCTAATCCATCATCAGAGAGCGTCAAAATTCTGTTTTCTAGTATGTTGTTTGTAAATATATGCAATTTACTAACAGTACGCATAGAAGGGGTAAGTTTTCCCCATGTTAGCATTACCCTGGCCATCGACTATGTTCAGCTTTTTTCTTCGAATAGTTTAAATGAAAATGAAAATAGCCTACTTGCGTGCCTCGCTTCAGGAGCAGGTTATGTTCATAACTGCGCACTTAAGCGCCTCTACCGGGATGGTTTTCTCCTATATTCCAGGGTAGTTACTTCGTTACTTACTAAAATGTTTTTTTAAGGACATTTAATTTAACCCTAACACAAAGTTCGGATTGCAAATGTATCTCTCTTTCCGAGATCCATTGCCTAACCTAACTGCCTTTGTGCATAAACATTCCGACATCAGCTCATCTTGCTACCTGGACCGATTTTCTAAAAATTGCAGAGAATAGCATCAGTTGAAAATCCCATCCTCCACATAATTTTCCGAACAGAATTCGCAGGAACCAAAATTATCAAATGTGTGGACCTTATTAACAAATTCCCTGTTTCTTCACCCTGACTACTAAAGTCCTATAATCTCTGTATTTCTTGTAGTAAGTGCACCGATATGATGGTCGATTAACCCGCGACAGCAAGAAGGCCCGGAGACACGTATTACTGATGTCAAACCCTTCAAAATACCGCTGAATCTCTTATCCGCTCAGTCCCTTCCAATTGACCACCCGAGGATGGCCTCAATGGAACCATCATGTGAGTGGCCATCATTAAACCACTTACTTTTCTCCCATTGTGGAGGTTATCGGTGTAAAAGACTGCGCTACCAGAGCCAGTGAAACGCCTCCCTGCCCAGTGCCCCCTAGATGGAAGAAGACTATCTCACTCCTGAACTTCTAAATAACAAACAGAGGCGTCCTGGAGCCACTTCCTGTTAACATTTGCTTGCGGAAACGCGAATTTCTGCTTGAGAGGCACTTCACAGATGGTGTGTTTTTTAAAACGTCTCAGCCGAAAATGTAAACATTTGGCTACGAGTCGTCCTCTTTCCCTGCTGGCAGTTGCAGTGGTCTACAGAGACGCTTCGTTTACTCAGAGCTTGGCGACGATGCATCGTGATGGTGAACTTGTCACCCATCAGCGTATTTATTTCAATTTTCGGATTAAGAGCTCTGTGCTCAAGAATTGGGCAAAGGGTAACCAAATTACTGCTCCTCCATGGCACTCTGTGTGAATGATTTCACTGACCTTGAATCACCGGCTGTAATTGGCTCACGAGCGCGGGAGACCTAATTACATCCGCGAAACTGCACTAGAAGAAATATGACATGAAGATGTTTCCCGTGTGTTGCGTCTGCTGCAAGATTATCCCAAAGTCGTCGTTCTGGGGGTATCTGCAGTTCGGCGTCCCATTTATTACCTTAAAAGCTGACAACCAGGCTCTTGGAAAACGTCATCCTAAAAGAAGTCGGACGCTTAAATTGGAGAGATAGACAAACGTTGAGTCCCATGTCCGTTGTACAATTTAATAACTGCATCAGACATAAATAGATGAGGACTTGCAAAACTTTTTAGTATAAAGGTCAATCAGAAAATTTCGTGTAAAAATTACTCTCCAACATAGTAGAGAATTTCAAATAGGCCTGCTACTTTACTTTTGAACATATTATATGACCCCTTTGGGACCGAAAATGTACAGCTACGATCCTAACCGTATCACCCGATTCTCTCATTTAGAGCCGCAAAAAGGCCTTAGATATGCAAAGCACATTGTGGCGAATCGGATCTCAAAATGACACTAAGCTTACTGAAATTGTACTGTCTGAGTTCCTACAACAGCCACTCTACGTGGACCTCCGTATAAACGGGTTTGGTCTCTAGTCTGACACCTCCACGGTTGGTGGATAGTGCGAGAGCCCTCAAATGTAGCCTGCTGCAAAGGGCCGTCATGAACCCGCAGCTTCGGGGTCTGCTAGGAAATATCCCAAAGTTGGAAATTGGCATGGTTGGATGGTCGCTGTGAGCAGCCAACTAACGTGGCTGTTCTCCCACACTGCCGGAGGGTACGTTTTTGTCGGTTTAAAGCATAAAGGAAGAAGATTTCACCCAGACAACTTTGTTGTTTATTGGATCCTCCACTGAACTCAGAATACCAGCAAACCCTCATGCAATAAATAGTTGACCAAGTTAATACGGTCGTGCTACGGCTCCGGTGAGATCAATGCGCTCCGCAACCGCTTAGCATGCGACCTGGACAGTTCGATAAAGCACGGACCACTCATATCGTATGTCTGAAGGGGGCAAAAACGCATTGAATTTGATACTTGGCGTTTGGCTGCATGTAGTCTTTATCTGCTAACCGTTACTATCGTGCAGTCCAACTCCCGGAGTTAGATTAGAAGTCTCTTTATCACAGCTGCTAACCGCGAAGCTTCTGTTACTTACGGTATGGTGACTAGTCATCTCACAACGAGCTAATCATGCATTGTTTGCGATGAAAACGGTCACTGGCTGGCTGGAGTAATTACGAGTAGGAGGGCCTTCAAATAAAACCAATGTTGTCGCTTCCGGCGTCTCTAGCCCCATCAATCGATCAGCACGCTCTATTCGCAGCTGAAAGGATTGAGCAAAAGAGTTCCGCGCCGTAGTATGCTGATTACTAACCACGAATGGAAAAGTCGGAGTGATCCAAACCGCTCTGCAAACACCTATTTGCATCCATGTTAACTTTGATCTCTGTGTGGAAAGAGTAAAAAATTGCAGTTTCACCGAACACGACCCCGGATGTTTAGCCTTTATACCTGCTCCCCTCCACAATCATCTGCCAACCTGGTCTTTCAACAGTGTTCGAGGCACCACACAAATATATTATATTATAAACGGCCGGCTGGTCTTCATCTGGGTGCCTGGCGCCAAAGTAGGTTATACTTGTGGACCAGCTCACATTCTTAGCCGCAAATGCCCTAAGATTAGTCTTTCTTTCATGTCCAAAATGTCTCATGACAGGCGTCTTAATGTCACAGAAATTATGGGAATTCAACAGGAATTAGGCTTTGAGCACAGGAAAATCAAGTTCGGTTCAAGATTCATTTCGGTAATTATCATTTAACCTCAAATTCGGCACAGCAGCTGAGAGTATCAGCATCGTACAGGCCGAATCAGCTCCAGAACTTCACAGACAGTGGGGGCTCAGACCCACGACGATGCGTATTTCCGCCAACTCCGGACACTGAGAGCAACGTCGCCTAGAAATCACTGCAGTAATTGCTGGGAAGAAGTGGCTTCCTTCATGAAGCAGGGCAGGAAAATCGGTGACACCCTGGGACACTATGGAAATCTTCACCTAGTTAGTCCTCTGCGTCAAGGCTGGGTGTGAGTCTGAGCCTTACGAGCCGCTATCTCTCTCGCTACCTGCTCCCAGCCACACACCGTGCTGTTTCGAGAAACTATCCGCGGGATGTTAAGCCACGCAATGGCAAGGCGCCCGGGGCGGACGCTATCTTCACTGAAGTTTACAAGTCTCGCGTAGGAACTCTGGCTCATTTTCTGCATTAGGTGACTCAGCAGGTGTGCGGTAACGAGCTCTTTTCTGTTGACTTACCCTCGGCCGTCCTCGTATCTGTCTCTAAGATGGCAGCTGGGAGGAGCTCTGAAAACTACAAGGGTAGAATCCCCATCGCCAGTGACGTAGGCGCCTTTGCCATTTTCATTCTTAGGCGGCGTTGAGGCGTGCGGTTATCTAAGGACAAGACCCAGAAAACTCGAATTCCGAGCTCGACTTGGACGCATTGACCAAATGTACACACGCCAGCTCATTCTTGAATGATGGACAAAAACTAACAGCCCTCTGCTGACAATGCAGGTCCTATTACGAATAATGGAGTAAAGCGGTCTCTAGTCAAGGTCAACACGGTGATCGAGGCCTGCTATCGTTCCACATCTACGTGGGCTTTTGTCCACAACGATACCTGTCTACTGTTCGATGTGAAGTTCACTGAGGTGGTATGTTGTCGCGTGGTGGATGCGCCGGATTAATACAGGGGCAGAGCTGAGTGTGGTAGGCTTTATCCGGGGTAAGCTCCCATAACAAAGGCCGAATATAGGGGGGGGGCCTGCTGGTACTCCCACTCCGTGTGATCTGAGTCAAGCGTGGCGGCACGGTCAGGTGAGGCTCCTGCCGAGTCAGCCACCTGTAACCGACCCCGCCTCCGGTCTTCTTTAGGTAAGGGAAGAGAGAGCGAGAGAGAGAGAGTGCGGTAACTACAGCGAAAGTCTTCTATCGCTTACAACTATTCCCCGTGCATTTCATGGTATCTGCGTCACCCTGCTGTGGAGCGTACGGGGAACATCCTCAAAATCAACGGTCGAACTGTCATGATGTCGCTCATTCTGTCTAACGGCGTCATTGACTGCATCGCCGTAATTTGTATTGGTTTTGTCAGCGGCTAATGTGATCTAGGTGATAGGTGAGTCGGGCCTCCAATTATGCTAGCTTGTGGAAGGCGCACCTGGAGGAGTGAAGTCAGCCTTATGGGTAGACGGTACCGACACTGTTGTTTTTTAAAATGCGGTTGTTATCGAGGGAACGCATCACTCAGCGTAGGCGACCGTCCTTTAGACGAAGTCGAAAGCGGTAAATGCATCGGGGTGAATCCAGTGCGATCTTCAGTAATTTCTGTCGAATCCGTATCCACACCTCTATAGCCATAACATATCTGGATATAGCGAGCAACCGGTCGGTTAGTCTTCCTAAAAGTTGTGGGTGATCGGTTGTGCGTATGAATGAGGAAAAGAAGTGGGGTGCTTAGAGCAGAATGAATTCTTCAGACTTCGTTTTGAAAGAAATAGTCCGAGAATATTGCAGACTATCCCAGAAATGTGATTGCAACAGTATGGGCTATTCTTCGTGGCCAGTCCCATGAGTCCAGTTATAAAATTCTAAATGTGGCTTTGTTCCTCAACCGAATTCGGCCAATTGAAAGCCATATGAAATTTTAGTTCATTGCAGGCTGTGACAAAGCCCCCAGGCGTCTTCACTGCATAAGCACGTGGTTGACATTTAAGAATCCGCTGCTACTGAATCACAATCTGCAAAATTTAAACCAGCTAGACCAGACAGGAGCAAAATTATAGCAAGAAGAACTAAGGAACTTACTATTACTGTAATTAAATCGGACAAAACGCCGAAAGATTGCATCGTTCGCGTGCATCGTAGATTACCTAATTGGCCTCAAAGCAACATCGCTCATGTACGTGACCAGTTTTTCGAAACGAATTTATTGTGGACAACATGTGAATCCACCTAATCTTCACAAAATAATCAGCTGATATCGAGGGCTCACAAACAGATCGGAAACCAGTCAGTCAACATACCTTGCCCCATGTGGTATTCCCTCTTTTCGGAAATCCTGTTTTCTTTATTCATCCTTCGACACCGTTCACAGCCAGTCAGATTCCCAATTTACTTGTATAAAATAGTACAAAAAAACTCCATCCACGTCAAAAATCAAAGCGTCCTCCGAATTTGTTTCTGTTCACACATTTATCATTTATAACTTTTTCCAGGTAATTTTTCTCTCCATCAGAGGCAAAGAGCAACCGTTATTACAAAAGGCCTTTGATTGATGGATAGAGGCGCTGTCAATTTATTGCATCAATCCATCAGCAGAGACGATAGCTACTACGGAAAAAGCGTCAGTTTTAGGCACCGGTATCCAATTATCGACTACAGCCGGAGGTTTGGAGGTGACTGTGCAAGACTCGGTTTAAACCGACGCAAGAGAAAATTGGTCTGTGAACTGAGGTTAGAGAAGTACTATATGCGATCGCTGGGACAAGAGCTTTATACGCCTGAAGTTTCGGATTTACACTCGTAAACATAACCAGAGACAGTGGCACATACGGGTGATCCGTATACAGAGAGTTGCAGTATTTATAGTATGCATTCGCTATGCTACCGCATGCCTACAGCAATTAACTGCTCCCCCTTCATCGATGATGACCGCACTTCGGGGCGTTGATTGTTTGATTGACGGCATGCAGGCCGTTATCCGCTGAAATTTCCCACCCGTGTTGGACGGTAGCGTGATGATTGCTCTGCCATCTGGCTCACTGGTAATGGCTTTGAAAAATGCGTGTGCCTGAGCGCTCCTGAGTGGCTGATTGCTCTGGCCAAACTGAGTCTCAACAACAAAAATGGGTTGTGTAGGTCATTGCACTTGCTGATGGACTGGGGGCCTTTAAGCCATGATTCACACAACTCGCGGTTCACGCGATTACCACCTCTTGCGAGAATTTCGGCTTCATCGAAATTGAAGTTGTGGCTGGTTCTCGCTGAATGAGCCGCAACTTGAGAATGGGCGTCAGTTCGCCGCACTGTTGCCACGTGTTCGACGATTCGCGTCCGAAACAGTCTTCTGGTTTCTCCGACGTAGTTGCTTTGCCCGAAATTGCACCAGATCTGATAGACAATTTCGGATGTTTCTTGCCGCAGAAATGGGTCCTTTGGTATCATGTCCTGACGTGGAATGGTGGCCTCCGGTCTGTGTGCGACTCCAACTACAAGTGGCGCGAGAAGGCGGCTGGCGACCTCCGATACCTTTTTGACGTATGGAATCACACGCCAATACTTAGGTTCAGTGCAATTTTTTCGTTCATCTCGTGTTTGGGCATGCACCAGTTGACGAAGTTGTGCGGGTAGCCATTTTCTCTGAAATCCCCTCGAAGATGTTTTAATTCACTGCAGTGCGTTCCAACATGCCGATATAGCGTCTTTTACGCAACTGCGTTTGTGACTGATTGGGTGGTTACTGTTAAAGTTCAGTACTTGTATCGCATTTTTCGCTTTCCTATACACGTTGGTCTTTAGGCCACCACAATCTTTGTGACAGATGAGGACGTAAAAGGAAGGCCAGTTAATTGTTTTCTCCTCCACTATCGTAAATTGTATGTCTGGGAAGACGCTTTTGAGACGTTCTTTGAACGTGAGCACCTGATCCCGTTCGATAAAGACGAAGGTGTCATCCAGATACCTAGCCCAGAATTTTAGTCTGTGGTGTTGGAAGACCAGCGAATCTGACCGTTGTAGGACCGCCTCGAGTATCAGTCCGGAGATCGGCGAACCTATTGGTGTTCCCTTCGCCTGCTCGTAGATTGCTCCGTCAAACGTGAAGTACGTCCTGACACAGATCTTCGGGAGCTGAAGGAGTTGGGTATATCCGAGGCGATTCAAGTTTTCATCGTAATTGCTTCGTATGAGTTGTTCAATGGTCTTGACTGCCAGATCCTGCAGAATATAAGTAAAAAGGGGCGTGACATCAAAAGATACCATGAAGTCATTTGGCAGAATGCTTAGCCCTTTAAGTTTCTCCAGAATTGTGTTGAGAAGCTGAATGTGGTGTCCAAATCATCGGTCAGAAATTTGAGGCGCCGAAACAGCCACTTTTCCAGTCCGTACGTTGGAGTGCCTTTGTGCGATAAGATGGATCGGAGAGGAGCACCCTCCTTGTGTACCTTGGGGAGGCCATATAACCGGGCCAAGGCCGTGCCTTGGGCTCTCTTCATTCGTCGGTCGGTCGGCGTTATTGCACCCGAGTTCTCCAATACCAACAGCGTTGCATAAATTTCCCGTGTCAGCATTGTAACGGGGTTTGTTTTGCATGGGACATTAAACTGGCGATCTTGCAGCAAGTTTTTGGCTTTCTGGAGGTAGTCTGTTCTGTCCTTGTCCGCTGGCACGATGACGATATCTCTGTCCGCCTTGAGTTCCCTTAATGCATCAATTTCGATGTTCGGGAGTATTTCGCGAGGTAAATGAACCATTAGGTGGGACGACACCTGGTGTCAGATAAGGTTCTTCATCTCCTCAGTCGCTTCCGTCTGATTGATGACCGCTGCTGCAATCGCACTACCAGGTTTGGCATCAGCTGTGTTGAATGAGGCTTCGTGCCGTAAAACCTGTACGTGCTCCTTCGTCAGGTCCTTTGACGACAGGTTGTGTACCAGTATGTCGTTTCGGGGTGACGTTGGATTAGGCAGCTTGCATAATTTGTTCTCCGGTGCTACGTTGCCTGTCGCCTTTAGTTCGCGTGCTCGTTCGATCACCCTCTGCTGACACAGTTTCATACCATTCTCACCCATGAACTCACAGCATCTGATATTCTCTTGGTCAATCCTTGGACGGTATTTGCGCAGCCTCACGTGGCAACCTTGAGGGAGCACACGGATCATTCGTCTTCCATGTTGCAATAATGCGCATCTCGCCAGCTCCGTGTTAACTGTGGGTTTGCATGAAACACATTTCGGCAACAGATTATTGTCTAGTCACTTGTGCAGAAACCGAATCTGCGCATCGGTAGAGGCCTCTCGAAGGGCAAATGTTTCCCATCGTCGGGCCGATCGGAACGCGTCGTGCGCGCAAATGCGAGTCCCAGGAAGTAATTAAGAAGAAGTTGATGTGATTGCTGGGAAAAGAGCTTTATTCGCCTTAAATTTCGGATTGCAACTTGAACTCATCATCAGAGACAGTATCAGATACGGTTAATTCGTACACAGGGAGTTGTATTTATAGAATGCAGTCGCAATCCTACGGCAATTAATGGCTCCCGTTCATCGATAATGACTGCGCTCTAGTGCGTTAATTGTTTGAGTGACGGCATGTGGGTCGTTATCCGCTGAAGTTTCGTCACTTATTGGAAGCCGTCAGCCACCTTCTCGCGCCACTTGTAGTTGGAGTCGTTCACAGACCGGAGGCCACCATTCGGCGTCGGGTGATGAGAACAAAGGACCCACTGCCACAGCAAGAAACATCTACAGTTGTTTATTGGATCTAGTGCAGTTGCAGGCAAAGCAACTACGCTGGAGAAAGCGTAAGACTGCTTCGAACGCGAATTGCCGAACACGCGGTAACAGTGCGGCAAAATGCCGCCAATTTTCAAGTCCCAGCTCATTCGGCAAGAACCAGCCACAACTTAAATTTCGATGAAGACGAAATTCTCGCAAGAGGTGGTAATCGCGTGAACCGCGAGTTGTGTGAATCACGGTTTACAGGCCCCCAGTCCATCAGCCAGTGCAATGAACTACCCAACCCATATTTGGTGTTGAGACTCCGTTTGGCCAGAGCAATCAGCCACTCAGGAGCGCTCAGGCGAACGCATTTTCCAAAGCCATTACCAGTGAGCCAGAGCAATCATCACGCTACCGTCCAACACGGGTGAGGAAATTTCAGCGGATAACGGCCTGCATGCCGTCAATCAAACAATTAACGCCCCGGAGTGCGGTCATCATCGATGAAGGGGGAGCAGTTAATTGCCGTTGGCATGTGGTAGCGTAGCGACTGCATACTATAAATACTGCAACTCTCTGTATACGGATCACCCGTATGTGCCACTGTCTCTGATTATGTGTACGAGGTGAAATCCAAAACGTCAGGCGAATGAAGATCTTTTATTCTAGGACTAGCATTTTTGCTTGATTCGGAACTGAAATTTTCATCAAAGACTCTGGCTTCAACCAAACTCTGGGTCTGTCTGCTCACGACTTGAAAAGTTATCTAGGTGTTTGCGGAGTACGTTGACCTCTTTCATGTGTTTGGGCAGTCACTTGCAATACTTTATTACCCCATTGAACAACCATCTTTTGTACATGCATGCACGATCGGAATATGCGTGTACGTTGACCTGTGCTCAAAATGCTAACGCCAGGCCTAGCTGAGCTAACTTATCAGGAAATTCGGACTCGATTTTAACATGTTCTTCTTCCTATGATCACGGTTTGCTTAGCACGGTTTCTGACACCCTCGCACGAATCGAGATGAAGTTTCTCAACTAGTCCAGGTCAAATTGAATTGTGCACAGCAGTTTTACCAGCTGAACAGATCTCTCATTTGTCCGGACATTCTTGCCCTTAACATGGTCCTGAGTTCATGTCCTGGTCCATGCATCGATGAATTTTCAAACGTGAGGTAATGTATTCTATCCAAATTTTGCGCCTGGACAACGATGAGCAAACATTCTGTTCGATGCTCTAAAGGAATCTCCGCAAGGATCACAATATTAGCATGGCTTACGACACGAGAAACTCCAGTAACACTATGTAAAATCTCCCGAACTTGAACGTGCCCTGGAATATCTCATTCATTTCATCATCGACCACACGATTGAAACATTAACTTCGTTTTGTTTTTGTCTGAGACCTCTTCTACGCTCTTTATATCTCCCCTGTTCTGGTCCAGCCCAATAAATATAGAAATATAGGTGATTTGCTAATTTGAGGAAGCCGTAAAAATTTCAGGACAAAAAATTGCATGTTGCCAAAGTTACTACCTACTTTTTTGGGACCTCAGCTAAGGTTTTAAAAACTATTCTAATGGCAATCATTTGGTTACCTCTTCTTTGAACTTAAGACGTGCATTTGCGGAGAAAAGATATGAGGTGTGGTTGAAGCCATCTGCAGATACAATTACACATACAATTGCAGAAACCATGTTGATAAATATAAAAGAACATCGGTATGAAGGCAGTCGAATATTATTGAATCTTCGAGACCTCGGTTTTGCCTTTGACTTCAGTCAGCAGGGCATGCCTCATCCGTGAGGCATAACAATTTGTAGACGTAATTTTCAACCGAAGAAGTACACGAAAATACATTTTTAACATGTATTCTATAAGTTATATTTCAATTTATAAGGGCATCGAAAGTCGAGGAGAGGTATTTATACTATCTACTATTCATTTTTCTCGGGATTATGTAGCATGATAACTTGTATTAAAACCCCACTAAGGTAATCGTTACGAGTCTGAAACACATTGCGGGAATTCGCTTGCCATTTCATGAGCTAGCGAATCTACTCTATAAGGAAAAAAATAGACTGATGAAACATTTGAAGTATCAGTGAACGTAAAGGTAACGGTGGTGTAAGTCTGCCTCAGGAGAAATTAATTCACTTGCAAGTCACCGGTGATGCGCTAACTCTCTGGGGCAGTAGTGGAGGCCATCGTTTTCAACGATCAAACTGTCAATACAAGTGAATATGCGAGCCCCAGGAAGTAATGGAGAAGAAGTAGATGCGATCGCTGGGACAATTGATGGGTTTGAGTTGAAATCTAAAAAGTCAGGCGAATAAAGCTCTTGTCTCAGCAATGGCATCTACTTCTTCTCGATTGAACTCTCATTTTTTTCTCCGCCTGCGGCGACCCCTTCGTTCGGCCTCAGTCAGGCTTCACAGAACACTTCTGGCCCATCTTACAAGAATTTACTTGTCATCCCCACGGTAGCGCATTCTACCTGCTCCGGACTCTGCAGCAGCGATTGGTCCTGATTAGTCGAATGATGAAAGTCATGCGCAGATGTCAGACCTCTAGCGTCTCTTGGACGACTATTGCGTTGCTTTGGCCGAGAATTCAAACAACTTGGAAAGTTCTGCGAAAATTCCCATGATAAAATTGAAAAGGGAAATTGGCCAACATATGTTTTCGGTAATTCATCATCTGGGAATCTTCAGACAACCAGTAGGCCCGTTGGTGAGTGACAGCCTGTCTAGGGTGTGAGCAGTCCCGTCAATCCAAACTGCACGTTTCCTGCTTCCACCCTTCCGGCCTTTTATTTTATGCTTCACCGTAGTAACCCACTGATCTCACCAGCGAACTTTGCTTGACATAAACTGTGCCAGGTGCTACACGTGACTTACGACGATTTCCCTAGCCAAACGGAGTCCCTTGGTCTCGTAATCTGGCATCGCTTTTGGCGTTATTTATTTAGTGAGCAGCCTTTTCCAGTAGGAAACAGCTTTGTACGTGTTATAACACCCCGGAAACATGCGTTCAGTAACTGGTTCCTCCGTAGTTGGCATCCTGCCTGCCTAGAGGCGTCTGCGGTGTTCGAAAATCACCTGAACATTCGTTGTTAAGGGTTAATTATATGATCCTCTGAAGTAAAGTGCTAACAAAGGTCGCCTTATACATATTTTCAAGAAGGGTAAATATTCCGGTGTTCCAACCTTTAAAGCAAACACTAAAATAAACCTTTATCGTAGCCATAATCTTAACTCTAACCCTGCAGTTAACACCAACTCTAGCCCTAACTTCAAATCTCACCCTGAACTTAACCCTATTTCTAACCTTACAGGCAATTCTCATTTTCCTGAAATATGGCACAAAGACACCTGTTCTGCGGACAGTTACTGTTTACATGTCCTGTTGAGGGACCCATATAAGTAACCCTTACCCATTAAATGGCCGCCAACAGACCCTGAAAGCAGTTTGGTTCGATCACAGTGTTGTGCGTCACTCTATGGTTTATTTCTACTCTTGTTTAAAAAGAGGTCCCCATGGATATGCATTTTGGGGTAGTGGAGGGTTGCTATGATAGCATGAAAATAAGTATGTCTTCATTGCTTTCCTGCAGGGTATAGTCTTCATGTGGTCTAAAAGCGATAGTTGGCTTATCTCCTACCTCCATGTGAACTGAAATTAGCGGTCACATGCCGGAGGCCAAAGGTCGAGTTTATGGTTTCCTGCTCCCCTTATCCCGGCTGTAAAACGAGAGAGAGACAGAGCAGTGATCTCTTCGGAATGTACACGTAAGCTTCGTTTAGGTGGTACTGCCAAAATGCAACCTAGGACTTCAGGCAGCGCTTGGACAACTAGATGGCATGTGCATGCTATAATTCTCTGCCTCATTACACTTGTTTCACCGTGGTTCGTTAACAAGTGCAACTGCTAGAAGGGTTTAGGTGAAGAGTGAGGCCGTGTCCGATGCTGCCATGCGATTGGCTGGGGTAATTCGCAACTCCTTCGTTCCTTAAACTTCCCCAAAAAGGAGCGTCAAGGGTGAGGCGAGGGATCGAAAACATTGTAACAGTCAGTCAGCAAATGGTTAACGCGCCGACCACGTGCATTTTGTGGAGTCTAAAAGTTTTCCACGGCTAGATTTAGGGTCCTAAGTGTGTTCCTCTTTGTCCATTTTTTTTCTGAAAAATTACCAACAACCTCTTGACTTACAGTAGTAGCTGTTTAAGGGTTCTCAAGCCCATCACTAGCGCCTCTGCTTGCTGTAATTTTCCCCTGGCGCAGTTAGGGCAGCTAAGCAGAGGACGGGGCAAGGATTGATGAAAGGTTACTGAACTGTGAACCTTCGTCTGACCCCAGGGTCCATTGTCTAGTTTACCATCCTCTAGACAAATAGCTCCTCTGGCACGCTGATGAGCTCACGTGCATGCTACGTGTCGAAGCTAAGCATCACAGGGTGGTATACGTGGATCACGAGGGTAGCAGTCCCCTTTTCGGTACAGGCAAACAAGTCCACACGTGAAGGGACTTCATAATTGAATTATGCTCCAGTTTCCCCATGGTGGCGAGGAGGATGATGACAATGACGATGCTGAGGATACAATAAACACTGCAGTTTGTTGGGTGCGGTGACACGGATTTTAGTTTGTTTTAATACTAATAACAAATTGGACTAGGATCAAGCCCGAAATATTTTATCCTGGGGTCTCATTGTGTCTTACGTGGTGTTTGGGGAGCTTCAGTTCAGAAGCAAAAATCCGTGTTCACTATAGGAGAGTTTGCATTGTTCTTGACAAGATGCGTGAATTCCTACCTAATTGTCAGCAGGAAGGTAAAATTACCGGTATTAGAGGTCAACTCTCTCTTCTGGCTTCGATCCTTCCTGCATCCTTTAACATGACCTGATATAATAGCTCACTCATTACACAGCGAAGCACACTGTTTGGAGCCACTGAGCCAACGGATCAAAAATTTACTGAAATAGACATCCCTTCATTCATTTATGCAACTGTTAGAGGTACCCGAAAACCATTCCACTGTCCAATGCTTAAATTATGCAAAACTTGGTGGTCTCGGTGGGGTTTGAACTCACGGCACCTGGTGCAACACTTGAGTACAGACAAGACCCTAGTCAACTCAGTTACAAGGCCCCGACCGAAAGTGATGAGTGTAGGCAAAGACAAGGGAGACCGGCCGTTGGACATAAAGCAGGTTGCGGGTTCGGACCTCGGTTGGGGCACCAACGGGGTTGGGTATGACTGGCTTACGATGGTGAATAAGCCAGAAATTGCCATTCCGGAGTTCCTTCTCTTTGCCGGCAATATTTGTCTGCCTACTCTATTAATGGCCACTGTGTGGCTGCTTGCGGAGATCGAGAGTGAGACTCAAGGCAGAGCAGAACGAGTGGGTTCCGTTAGCGATCGGTGAGCGTTCATCAACAAATGCAAGTCAATATTCCCGCTCTAAACCAACCAGACAATGGGCCCGTGCTTCAATGGTTATAGCGTCAGACCGCTGATCAACAGGTCACGGGTTCGATCCTCAGGTGGTGCCGGCGACGGCTTATAAGCCAGAAATGACCATTTCATTGAGCGTTCATCAACAAATGCAGTAGCCTGATAGTGAGCCACGAAATTCTAGATATGTTGCTTGGGCCTAGGCTAGAGAGGGAGAGAGAATATTGCACCTTTTTGGAAAATACACCTTTTCAGTGATGAAAGCTTGCATCAGTAAAACGTGAATTTCAGTAATTTTGACCTGAGCAGTTGATAAAGGAATCTAATTTTCCCCCACAACTGTTAGTAGTCAGCAGACCGTACCACTGAAAAGGAGAATAACCACGTCAGTTCCCTATTTTAATCATGAAAAAATACCCTTTAATGAATAAAACGGTGAAAATGGGGAACAAGTGTGAGAAGATATTAGGAGCCTTATGTCATCAAAATAAAGGAAGTTTTCGTAAGTCTTAGTGGGATTGTATTCTTCTTCTATGTTTGTATTGGTCTATGAATTTCGCTAATGTACCAGTGCATCACCTGTGAGATAAGAGATTCGCAGTGTCCAGCCGAGTGTACAAAATGCTAGTGTCAATTTATGCAATTCCGTTTAAAAGATGATGTTAAACAATGAACCGTGGACGTTGGGGATTTGAGGCATTAGAACGGCCAGAAGTTCTTAATATTGTTAACAAATGAACGCCGAAATCATGATTAAGTAAGTTTTTTTCGGTATAACTTACCAGCAAAGTTTTCAATCAGCCACTTAGGCGATGTCGTATCCCCTTTTTTTCAGCTGATATGATCTCATGCATATTTTGGAAAGGATAACATACAGAGATATCAGAAAGGTTCAATCTGGGTTACCTGAAGCAGTTACTAAACAGAGATATGTCGCTACGGAAGAAGGGTTATAATATTAAACCCCAATATTGACATTACAATACAATTGATACAATAATTGAGCCCCAAAGCGCCATGAAACGAAAACGTTCCGTGACCTGATCAGTGAGCACCCACCGTGGCGTGGCGCGCGAAGACGTGCACAGTGGCCCATCACCGAAGGCTAGCCACATCAGTGCACACTACCTACATCAATACATAGACAACACCCTCACCATCATCACGTACCTGAAAATATCATGGTTTCCTAGAAATCGTGGCTTGGAAGGCTGCCAATCTGACGCTTAAACCAAACCACGCCGTCGGCCCCGTGTATGGGCTGTGTGTGTCGAGTGGCTGACCAGTGGACTGGGAGTCAGACGGCGATGGCTCCTCCAAATTTCCTGAGTAAGTGAATCCTGGTGTGTGCGTTATGGGGCCAGGTCCTGCTGTGGCGCGCGAAGACCGGTACGCCGACCTGTCAGCCAATGCGCCAACTCCCACCTCAGACAACTGACAGGCTCGGACGGTGGTCTGATTGTGGGGGTGGGGGAGAAAGTGAGGTCATAGGTTCAGCACATTTTTTCCTCACTATAAGCAATCTGACGCGCTCGAAGCTATCACGGTGTGCTAAAAGCCGTGGCTTGGAAGGTTGCCAACTGACGGGATAACTCGGACCGCGTGGTCAGTCTAGTGCGCGCGTTTGTGCGCAATGGATGACTGGCGGACTGAGAGTCAGGCTGCAATGGCTCCTTCTTAATGTGGCCTGTATGGCACTCCCACTCAGTTGGGATCCGAGCTACCCCACGTTTGTGTTGTCACATGGGCCTGCGCCCTCTCCCATCTCCTGTCTTCTTGACTCCATCTTGACACTGGCTCAAGGTATGGGAGTGGAACAGAGAGTGAGATAGATGCATCGCAAGTCTACTCATGCTATAATCCAGCGCAAGTCACCGTCCCTGTACAGCATACGGTGGACATCGTCGAACACGACAGTTGAACTACCTAACACCCACCTACTTTAATTTATATGCCCGATCACAACCGACAAGAAAAAGCATGTGCAACAATGGTAGAGCATCAGACTGAAGGAGATTCTGATAACGGTTAACAAGCCAGAAATGGTTGTTGTGGTCCCCCCCCCCCTTACTACCTATGCTACGAGTGACAACCTGAGAAAATTCTAGTTTTAGTTCCAAGGGATAAATGAACGGACAAGTTTTGTAACCTTCTATAGAAAACTATTTTAACAAATGCTTTCGCCTTCAAAACGATTTTCACCACCTTCTGAAAGCTTGAAAAAGGTATGAAACGCGAAATAGTGGTCAAGTTTTTCATCAACACAGATATAAATCTCCATCACCTCAGCGTGGCTTGCGTGTTCGTTTGCACGCTTGAAGTCCGATAGTAGCGGCGATAAAAACTCGCGATCTGAAAACATTCTGACACAGTTAATTATAAAATCAGCGTTCAGCTATATGAAAGGCAATTATTTAAATTTTTACCGGTGTTTATGGATGATTTTCTATGCTATGGCCTCCAAAAGAGCCTGCTCTGTATATGCGCTGTATCTAGACGGAGGGGTACAGGCTGACACACGGCACGCGTTTATCCG
The DNA here is from genome assembly GCA_017591395.1 of Schistocephalus solidus. Lineage (NCBI taxonomy): Eukaryota > Metazoa > Platyhelminthes > Cestoda > Diphyllobothriidea > Diphyllobothriidae > Schistocephalus > Schistocephalus solidus. The sequence continues at coordinate 33,383 of WEDG01011335.1, forward strand.
GCAGCGCAATCTCCGTGTGAGGCCAAAGTTGTTGCCGAACATGAAAGGGGTCTTGTGACCCGCCTAAACATAGGTCTTACGCCGCGTCAACTGCTCAGGTGCATGGGAGCGCACCATAATACGTTGGATGCGAATGAAGCCATCTCAACACCCTACCAGTGGAGGTTGCCAAACAACGGGAGAATGCGATTCCCCTCTGCGATGGGGGTCAGGTTGCAGATGCTCCTTCTTACTGTGGCCTACATATAACTCTCAAGCATGCCGCCACTTGCTGCTGTCAAATAACTGTGATAGCTCTTAGTTGCTGCGTAAAATTGGCAATATATTTAAAAAACATCTTCAAAACGTGCACTACCATTTTTGATTGGGCCAACATCACTTTATTTTCCATTGTGATAACTCGGAGGCACTCTAAGATATCACAAACTGTGAAAGGTCAAAGATTCATTTGCTGCCAACTAAGGGAATATTTATCTACAACCTGCGACCCCATTGTTGCCGGCTGGTTTGTGATCGGCACGCGTAGAGGCAGATTCAGCTGTCCTAGCCACAACGCCTACCTCTGATTAACTCTGAGCGGTCTTCCCTGTGGAAGGTGGTGCGTTTGAACCAACGCTGTAATTACTCACATTTAGGTCATCCTGCTACATATCTGTTTCGCGGCGATTTATTGGATCTATTTATTGTTCGTGTCATAGGACAAGAATTTGAAGAACGTCTGTTTCCAAGACCGCCAGTACGTATATGGCAATTCAGTTTTATCAAAAGGTTTTCCAGATGGATTTCATCCACCGACACGGGTCCGCATCCATCTGGTTATCTGTTATACACTTCTCCCTTAGCGTACGATCATGTCTCGACTTAACCATTTCCCCACCAATCACCATGTAAAAGACAAGATAATTTTGTATTCATTCAGCGGGATCGACTTGGCTCGAGATAGCTCGCAAAACGATCCCAGGAAGTTGCATTTACAGTGTCTAAATAAACTATATATCGCGGCTTCACGTGCCACATACAATCTGGTCCTTTCTACGTGTTCCAGGCTTTAATAAGGGTGGCGACAAGTTACGAAGGAGAAATCGCAATCAGAATCTAGTTCCTGAGACGTATCCAGTTATCCCATGGGTTGGGAACCTTCCAATGCACAACTTTTAATGCTTAGCGATAAATTCAAACACATCAGGTTTCTTATGGAGAAGAATAGCCCGATCTGCCATGAGGAGCAATTTCCCAGGGTCGTCATTTCTCTCTTTTTTCTTCCATGCATTAGTCGACGGTCGACCAGGGCGTACTGGGATTCAGCGCAGTTTTGGCGTGGCGTGAAGCCTTTCGTTCAGGCAGCCCACCATACCCCTCTCACACACAACAGTAGTTATGGGCTCTTTACACGCTGCTGGATAAACGCGCACTGTAAGTCCGTCTAATACCCATTTTATCTGATGGTAAACCAACACGAATTTTTGTCTTTGCTACGCCTTTGAACTTTCAGAACCTAGAGGAATGAGCGCTTAATTCGAAGGTACTTCACGATATTTATCAACTCCCGTCACCTCCTGGATGCTTTCGAAAAAAAGTTGAAGCACCTTATGCCATGAGCATTGCCAAGTTTGAGAGGAAAACAAGTCGCGGAAACCGCAAAACACAGTTTTATAACAACTAGCACTTGCACGAACCTCTGACTCCACCTGGGATTGCAGACTTGACTGTCACCAGGCAAGATGTTGACAAAGTATTTACCAATATTGTCATGGTATATTTCGCAGGCATTTGAAGTGTCTGAACCTAGGCCAGCGTGTATCACTTCAGGCTGTCATGTGTGAGGGTTTGAGCTTCTCAAATGCCAGGGTGCCCCACGGTCCCGAAAATGTGGTTTTGATGCACGTAATACCGAATTTCCAGCCTCTAGCTCGCTCACTATTACAGCACCCACTATACCTATTAGTAAAATAGATAGACGTGTATAAATTGGCTGATGAGACCGAAGTCGTGTCTATGTGTATCACGCAGTAGCTGTTTCCTAAATTCGGGTTGACCACTTTTGAAAGAGGTGGCTGAAATATCCAATCGAAAAGCATTTCAAAAAATGCTCATTTTAGGCAGGAATCACTGCAACCCAGATTTTTATCCTGATTAGAATTCACTCCTTCCGTTAGCTGTCAGTTTTCCAAGCCATGACTATGAGCGTGTTGAAAGTTTCGAAAAGCATTTGAGCATTGATGGTGAGGAACCTAAGACGCAGGATTGATCCCTTCCTCCTCCCTCTCTCCACTCTCCTACGCCTCTATGGTCTGGTAGAGCTAAGAGGACTAGAGATGAGGTGGGGCACACAGATGGAGAGTTCCTAAATGGCCATATTAGGAAGGAACTACTACAACCTAAATTTTGTCTGAGTTCGGATTCAGTTCTCCTATCAGCTGGCAACCTTCAAAGCCTTGACTAAATGAACTTCTGGGGTGTGTCTTCTCCCATTCCCCATGCCCTCGTAAACTGTCCGTGTCAAGCCGCCTAGATATGAGACTAGGCGCATCGGCTGGCGTGCCATGCAGTCGCCAGCTAACACGTGCCACTAACAGATTTAGCGATCATAGAAGTGACCGCATCAAGAAGGAGCTATTACAGTTTGATCCTGGTTCCAGAAGACGGCTGAGTCATCCTGTCAGTTGGCAACATTCAAAACCACGACTCGCAGGGCATCGTGATAGATTGCAATGCCTCAGATTTATTATAGTGAGGAATGCGCTAGCTTAATGTGGTAAACAGCCCTCTGTGTCAATCACTATGTCTTTCTCTCCCTCTCTCTCTCTCTCTTTGCAATTTCTCGTGCCCTGGTTTCCTCTTTGACTCTAAGGACTAAAGTTAAGTGTAGGGGCTTACAGGGCCTTCTGCGCACAAATATCCACACCTATACTGCCTCGCAGGTTACTGCAGAGTTAACCCAGATGAACAATGCTGACAAAGATAAGGGAGACTGGAATGACCATTTCTGGCTCATTAGCCGTCATCAGCCAGTCATACCTAAACCCAGGTGGTGCCTCACCCGAGGCTCGAACCCGCGACCTTTTGCTCAGAAGCGCAACGCTCTAGCCATTGAGACAGGGGCACTTTGTATTGTCTTTGTCTAGATCGGGACTATTGACATTCGTTTTTGGCAGGACACTAGGGTGAGCCCTACGGCAGAACGAAACGAGTTAGTTCCGTTAGCGATCGATGAGCGTTCATAAACGGCTGCAGAGTTAATCAAATTGATCGCAGCTTGTTGAAGTTTCGGTTAGCGAGTGAGCGGTCCCATGTGAAGCATGCGTCATGGGGAGATTTTATACCGCGTCAGACACTGCGCTCAATTTAATCCCCGGTCAGCTTACCTAGGAAGAGCTACAATTTCATGCGGAGCGGGGTGCTTAATCCCTCATTATAAGCATCAAAGGACTGGAAAACTGCAAACGGGCATGGGTTAATTATGGCACTGTCAAAACTGAGGACCAAGCTGTGACGGAGCTTCCACAACTTGAGCTATTGGACACACTTCAGTGCTCGAAATCCAAGAAGCCCACTTGATTGAAACCCGGTACATACAGAGATCCGGATCAGATCACGTGTTTGTGGCACGCGTAAACGTGGTTTTCAACCCTGCCATCCACCGTGCCCACGTAAATCTCAATTTTTTGACTTTGCATTGCCATCAAAACGCGTTGGAGAGAGCGAGCGGTAAAAAAGTGTGAAATTCTGCCTGATTATAACCGCCGCGTAGTGCATTCAATCGACTAAGCTAATGCACACATATCAACCTCCAAGCTGGAGATTTATAGATTCTGATTCTGTGTTGCCCTCCAGCTTATTTTTCCTTTTACGTTTAAAAGAGGTTTGTTCATTTAAAAACGTGTCCTTCTAATGCTCTCTTCTGTTGCCAGTGCTTATTATGACTTTTTTGACTGATACCTTAACACAACGGCATTTAGCGATGGTCAAGCGATTGGTTGACCACATTCTGGAGAATTTTGTCCATCCCTTTCACCTAAAACTGATTTTGGTGAAGTCTCTACGTCCCATGCGCCGTTACTCCGATAGAGCTCTTTCCGTACATCGGAAAATCAACGTTGCGTTTTACCATTTCTGGCACGATGTCTTGTGTGTAAAGAGACCGAAATGCAGAAACTAAGACGGTAACTGTCCCCGTTATATTTGTACAGTTTTATGTCAGTTTGCATTATGGCGACGGTGTATGGAGAACGTTATTCACTGAAATAGTTCGTATGTGCCAGGAGTAGACAACTTTCAGTCCAGTTTCACCACGACTGTGCGTGAGGTTCAAATACGTATTCAAATACACCCTTGCATCGGTGGAGACGTGGACGGTGTAGTAAAGATCGACGTAAAAACTATGCCCAGATGCCATTGAAAGATCTTGAAGGCCATTTGTTCATTTATATTCTGTTCGCAGTGAAAGAAGAATATTATTTTCTGAAACTCTCTCTCTCTCTCAGTCAAGTTTGGGTAGCGGCCCCTCCCGTTGTCTGTGGACCTTCGTTCAAAGGTGATACACAATTTCCGTGACTCCCAGGAATCGGCACGACCGAGCCGACACTACTTTATTCATTTAATAATTAATTAATTAAATAAATAATTTAATTTAATACACTCCTCCCGAGGACGCCTTATCTGCTTGACGTACTTTGCCTGGGAGTAGCATTTCTTCTACCATCAACTGCTAGCAGAAGTGGAATCCCTGTTCTTTCCACAAAAGGACAAGTAAGCACCGAGGAATGCTTTTAAATCTAGCGACTAATAAGAAGTCCTGGCATAGTGACCTACTACTAGGCCAATTGTCTTTCACTAGAGTTGTGCAGTAGGGCACAGAAATGGGTATCACCCGTACTGCAGGGGACTTTGCATTAAATGCTAAGTGGGTTAGGGTTCAGACACGGAAAGAGGTACCCCGTAGAAGTCCCATGACAAAACGAGCTGTTCATTCAAGTAAGACGTGCTGTGGGACTCACCAAAAAGGCCTGTCTGCAAATGAAGTCGCACTTGTGCCCCCGCCGCTGGAGCACCACGCTCAGACCTACGTTGGAATTTTTCGATTTCGAAAACGGTCCGGCCTCGGGGTCGCAACAGTCCTTTCCAGCTCAGTCGTGGTCGCCAGGCCCAGCGAATGGCAAGCGCGAGTTCCAACAACTGCGCTAGCTGTCTACGCCCTGCTATCGCTGATTGGTCAGGCCATGTGCAAAGGGGGACGCTCACTGATTTCGATTTAACGGTTGGTCATCTACACCTCATGTGGCCCTGGGCCCCGGGATGGGATCTGCGCAGGCAGTCACGCGGCGATAAACGCTTACTCATCGAGGGGCGTGATGTAACCCTTTTGTTCGCAGTTGACAGAACGTGAGGTCACAGCGAGTAAACTGGGTCTTTGAATTTTCACTAATATTCATAATATTAAATGCCAGTTAAGCAGGCAGTAGCGAAAAACTATGAAAAAAGGTCTTGACGAATCAGAGGAAGTTAAGTTATGTTTTGAATAATAATAACTGCCCTGCATATTAGGATTGTTCAGGGGGGCAGTTATCCGAGAAATGACCGCGGCCAGGACGCGTTGGTCATGAGGGCAGAATCAGACAGGGTGATATGAGGGCTGAAAAGTTGTTTGGCGTCGGCTGAAAAATCCAACCAATCATGTGTGAGAGGGCAGAGGTAGCGATTTTCACCCTCCCCCCCCCCTCCTGCGAAAGAGGTTAGTGACCATAGATCCCGTCAAGGCACATACACGTTGCAGAGGCTATTCTGAACAGAAAAAGCGAATGATCTTCCCTTTAAATGGATGTTAATTGTGCAGAATTTTTACGTTCATAGGTAACTTATTCCGGATAGCAATTGCGTTAACACGAAATAACTGGCCGTATTTACCAGTACGTATTAAAGAAAGACATAAAATTTCCTCGCGGTGACTACAACATGGCGGCTGGTTAAGATACCAACCAGACAAAAGCCCACCGACCTAAAGCGACAATTCGTTGCTGTTTGATGAAACCCGAAGACACGCTGCCACTAACTGAAACTCAGCATTTGTCTACAAAATTAGTTGCAACGAGGGCGAATGCAATTACGTTTGGAGAAGCCGGACGGAAATTCCAGACCCACCTGCAGGAACAGAAATTGGCAGCTCGGAGACTAGACCCAAACTCCCAGCTTACAACACACCTGAGAGAAACTGGCCATACTTTCGATCTTCTGGGAGCCACCATCGTAGGCCGGGGCAAATCAAAGTTGGAACGGCTAAGGCTTGAGGTGTAGTATTCACATGCCAATCCAATAAACAGGCATCGTGACCAAACCGCAGTTTATAGTCTTGTGTCACTACGTACGCGAAGCTCAAGAAAAGTTGGCCACCCAGACCTCAAGAAAGCCAAACAGAAACAGCCAAACTGACAAAGAAAAAGAGACGGTGGACCGAACAACACCGGCAGAATGATCAACACCCCCACCAAATCCCCATCGCGGGAACGATTCATAAGGCACGCAGCTAGACTGCCCACCAAATATCCACCAAATGGCCGAGGCAGCGAACCACAAAAAAATCGATCCGCTTGAGGCCAACGCACAGGCCATAGCACACCACTTCCGGTTCTGTTCGGTTATCTGCAGTTGCTTTAACAATGGTGAGCCGACCAAGCACTCCGAAACGTCAGCAAACGAATAAAATTGTTGCAGTGAGCCCGCCTTATTTCTCAAAACACAATCAGCTAACAGCTCAGCCAATTAAAATTGGTATCTGTTGGGCTCAGCGTGGCCACAAGGGTTGGAGGCCTGTGAATCCGCAATGTTCTTAATCGGTCAAATGCCGATATATCGATGATAAAAGTTTTCTAGTAAACAGGAGGCTGGGCGGTTTCAAGCTCCTTCCGCGCAGTTGCACGCAGGAGGCTACGTCTCACACTAGTTTACTAGTGTTAAAAATCGGCGTAATCTCTCCGGGCAATCTATTTGCTCTGGAGTCACGCAGGGTGCCATGCTATAAGTGATTTCAACCCATGAAGCACGCCTATCCCGATCTCTGCTTACCCCGGATATAGTTATGCCTTACTCATTAATTCTCATTCTTCCTGCACGAGCAACCAAAGTTTGGCTTGTAGCTCATCGTGGTCGTGTCTGGGCCGACGGTATTTCAAAAATTTGGTTTTTCCCTTTCCCGTATTTGCAGGCAAAACCTTCAAGGCTATATCCTAATCAGGAGATTCGGGCAACCGAAACGTTCGATGGTTCCGATCTGGTGCTAGTGCAAATGTATTCATTTATTTTTTGAGCACCTGGACTGCCTGAGATCTAACCATCAAATGGGTACCCCCGACGGTAGAGGACATGCGAAAATCTTATGGCAGTTATCGATTATGGGACTAGCATTACAGGAAATGTGCTTTGAGTGCAATGCTGAGCCTAGCCATACCTCGCTTTTGTGCCATCACACGTGCTTGATAGCCAGATCAGGAAATAAATGACCGAAATAGTTAGCATCGCAGGCCGTGCAATATATTTGTGTGTAGACCCTCCCTGGCATTTTTCCATGGTCTGTTTAAACTGAATACTCCCTAGTTGCCATTACTGGTTCGAGTGGATCGATAGTCAGTTCATCTAAAAAACCAGAGGGAAAACAAATTTTTCTCTTATGCCCCGGGCCCTCAAAGTTTCAATTATCAGGTAGCACCTTCGGGTAGAATAGAATAAGTTACATGTGTTCCACGGAAGAGCAAACCGGGTTCTATCTTAGAAATTATTTTAGGTTTATTCGAACTGCCCAGGAGTAGGGAACTGGCGGTGACGAACGGAACCCAACTACTTATGATTTCACAGGTTTATTTTTCTAAGCAAATAACCCCACGTGCGAATATCATAGCTGATACAAATGGCCGCAATGATTGGTCAACTAAACCATGCATAAAACCTGTAAAAATGGTCGACAATATCTGCAAAAGCGTTCACGCTGACAACAGGTCCGATCTAATTACTCATCTGCAGATTCTTCGAAAGATAGAGCTTGCATGTGGATCTACGGTCAACTTTTGAGATTACTTCATGAAATGGCAGTTAAGAAAAGAAGTTCCGAGCGTCTTTCACTGACTTCTTGACGGTAGCATACGCCTTCTTCAGTCGCGGCTGTATCAAGGAACACAGAGCCTGTATATGGACCGTGTACCCCATTCACGTGCCATAGTCCGATGGATGGAATTTGGTTTGGGAATGGTTCACCTATTGCCGTATTGTCAGCGTCAGCACTATGTTATTCTTGTGTCCTCGCCTGCAAATCTTCTGCTATAGCGTGCATGGGCTTATTGGCCATACTCGCTTTCCAATCATGGGCGTCTGTGCGTGACCAGCTGAGTGCGGTTCGAGGGAATACAACCCCGGGTATTTTCGACTATCCTTACCTCGACCGTTGCAGGCGAAGAGCTGCGTCCCTGCTCAACGCAGTGGCTGTAGACGTGACTTCCACGGGAATCGGTTTGTGGTGAAGCTGACTTGCCCTCAAATCGAAGCGAAATGACAAGTTCCAGGAAACAGTTCAGAAGAGACGGAAGATGCGATCGGGCCCACCTTCTCCGCCATCCTACGTGCTTCAATGGTGGGAAGAAGGGTGTGTGTGAGGGCACTGTTGCTGAAAACTTCAATAGAATCTCTACGCGTGCCACGTTCGACATGGTCTTAGGTCATTCGCGAACCAGGTAACCGAATTTGGGATCTCTTGTAGTTGTAAAAGCCACAGGGGCTATTTTTAAGTTGTTTCCCGCCTGCGCAAACCCCTGCATTTCACTTAATTCTGCAGGAATCCTGACTACGGCTGTTGGGACACCGGGCTGATTGTAAAGCACTGTTGGTGAGGAAATAAGTGGTGGATCTGAAATGAATCAAGTTCACTTTTTCTCTTTCTTTTTTTCCATGCTTCGGCAGAATTTCCGAGCAGTTCGGCTGACTAATGAGGAGGTTTAAGGCAGTGACTGATGCGGCTTCAAGGGCTCTCACGTGCGTGTCACACATATATCGGATCTCCAGTCCATATTACGAAATTCCATTAAAAAGTTCGACTCGCAAGCAATTGAGATATGTAGTGTTCCACGTAATTTTTGGTCATTACAACAGTCTCGAAATTCGCCCGTTTAATTGGCGAGGTTAAGTGGTAAGTAACGCGCATGGTTATGCGACCCGGTAGGTCTGGGCGCAGTCTAATTGGATTTTGTACCTGTGTGTAGCGGAAGATGATGAAAGGGCGACCAGGGTTACGCAGTTTTACCGAACTCTTTCGTGTATGCACCGAACTCTTTCGTGTATGCACCGAACTCTTTCGTGTATGCACCGAACTCTTTCGTGTATGCACCGAACTCTTTCGTGTATGCACCGAACTCTTTCGTGTATGCACCGAACTCTTTCGTGTATGCACCGAACTCTTTCGTGTATACGACACTGCCATATGCGAATGTCCCCATACAGTGTTGACAAGGACGTACCTTAAGGTTATCCAAATGCACTGTATTAGAGCCGCAGGTGGCCCATCAGGCCAATGCGTGATTTGAATTTGCAGTCATAATGCGGAAAAATTGGCAACGGATGCACATGTTTGAGGAGACGGAGGGGTTTTCCTAGTGGTGTTCTCATTGCAGTTGCTATGAAGGCACCCAGGCAGGACACATCAAGACGGAGATTCAACGCTACAGAGAAAACAGCTGAGTGGTGTGTCTTTATGACAAGGATGGTTGCAGTATCCTCAATTAGATGTGGCAGAACTTAAACCTGCGAAGTGTTTGCAGTGTAAAACTGCAATTCAGCTCCGAAAAAGACTGATACAGATTGCAATCCTTGGAATAGCTGGTTGGTGAGCAAAATACCAAAAAATTCCGATTTCATAATATTTGTCGTCATTTTGCATTCATGTGTATCTCAGTATAGCAAGTTTTCATGGTAGACAAGAATATATTAATTTCATGTTGTCTTTTAGCCTCGCCTGGACGTCTTTTAAACTAGCTTCAAAAGTTTATGAATTTTACTCGATTCATATGTCCCTACTTTACTCTATGATGACCTATTGTGCCAGTATCTGCCTCATAATTGTCAAAAATTTTCGACTTTAGTGCAAACCAATGTCTCTATCCCAAGGCGTAGTCGGCGAATGCATATTTCTGCTGCTCACGTCTGCAGCTCTCTTCCAAGATATTCATGTACATTTCCAGGGCTTCGCTACCAATATTTTGTTCCAACATACGACTCACCCTCTTAGCCATACTGATCAGTCGCTCCGTCCAATCCGGTGCGATGTCAGCCATATCTTCCCGTCGAATGTGAACGTGGCGCCAATCGTTTCTTCCTCTCTCGTGCATTTTTTTGTATTTCAGCAGGCCAGAATACAAAACAAAGGCATCCGTTGTCATCTCGTTTTCTATCTAGGTTTCCAAGCACACCAGACTGTTTATTCGTCAGACACAAAAGTCTGCTGAAGATCGCTCCATTATCCACACACTTGGACAAAATACATGATCTCTCTTGCCTGTAGGCGCCTCGTATCGAAGGACATGGGTTTAAAATGGGACTGAAATATGAAGCAAAAACAGCTATCTGACGATTAACCGAGCTCATTGAGCTTGGATCAGCAATAAATTACAAAACTGAGGATTTTCAACAATTTTTATACAGTACGTATAGGCTCGGGGGCTTGAATTCACGTTTCAGTAAGATCTAATTATTTGGTCAAGTCACTTGTAGGAAACGCAGCTTAACGGATGAATTCTCTTGACTCAAGCTTTTCTTGTCGTGAACCTACATAAAGACGCCGGAGGTCATTATGAAAGGAGATGAGATGCCTCTTTGCCATAAGCCAAAAACTGGCAGCAGCTTTTCAACTTGCTCATGTTTAACCTGCAAGCAGCCGCATGCCAGTTTGACAAAAGATTACTTGCTACTAGAGCTAAAACGTCCTGTGATTCCAAGGCTTTTGTGAATGACCAGATCCTGTGTTATCAAATGGAATATATCACCCACTCTTGCTACTGTTCAACGTTCGAAACACATTTATTTATCTACAATAACAAATATAAAAAATAAAATAGTTCTGGCTATTTAAGCACCACAAAACAACGCCTTACAGCAGAAACATGGAAGGAAGAAGATACATTTAGATGTCTCATTTTTTGGCAACCCTAAGCAGTTTGTGAATACTGATAGTTTACTAGCAACAAAGTTTGAAGGGAATCTATGCCAAAAGGTGCTAAGCGGTTTTCGCCTTATAACATAGTCATTTGACTTGCTATACATGCAATTCATTCTAATAACAGAAGCGGTCTTCTTACCATATGCCGTCAATTATCGCTGCAAAATGTCAAATATTGCATAGGAAAATGCCTTTTTGATCCATAGCCTTCTATATGTAGTTACAAAAACCATTAGGCACTTTCTGCTGACATTATTAAAGCTACTTTTCGGAAACATCCTACATCTGTCATCGAAAAAAAGTCTATGCGAACGAGGTTCTTTGCCGCCTTTATAACAAGCATTGTGTTTTAATAAAAACCCTTGATACTGACAAAAATCGTTTGATCGTTTTCATTTTTATGTTGCTTCCGTGAAACCACACAAGTTTCATCAGTACGCGCCTACCTAACGTGTCAAAATCACAGTCACCTTCCCATAAGATCATAAAAGCTAAGCAGAAGTCTATAATATCTTGTACCAGTCTCCATTTACAGTGAAGGATTTCAACCGGGCAGTCAGAAATGACGAGGGCTAATTCCTGCACAAATAGTTGGCTTTTAAAGATTTATTGCTCAGCAGAAACTTTTCGTTGCTCAGATGCGTAAAACCATGGACATCATGAAAATTTCTCAAGGCGTAGAAGAGTACAATTGTCCTCACCTCGAAAATGTGCACTAAAAAGTAACAATTATTTAAACAATGATACTGAAGGCGAAATTTAATAAAAAGGACTAAATAATACTTCCATATTTCGACTGTTTTACGCAAAAACAAGAAGCTCACATTTAGCCATGTGGATGCAGCAGTCACGGTGTGGATTTGTGTGCATCCTACAGAAACCCCCTCGAACGAACAAATTTTGGAAATCGCTGAGCAAATACGCTCCAGATTAGCTACACTTCCGTAGAATAATGTAACCCGCAACGTGTCCAAATATCGTCTGACTGAGTATTAGATAAAGACACAGAGGATTTTTTGTCGTACAACATGACGCAGATGCGACGAGTGTGGTTTGTAAATAGACCATCTAAACGGTCTCCTGCGTTTTCAATAGTGAAATTGCACTTTCATCGGAACGTAGTCCATGTACCTGGAGAAAATGAATTAAGACAAACTCTTTTGGTTTGTGCTAGGAGAAGAAAAAACCCCTGCCCCTTTATATTACGCCAGTGCCCATGAGAACACTAACTATCGTATATTACATCTTATAAGAGCGTTCCACGACTGACATTACAGCGATAATACCTTGCATAAATCATGTGAAATCGCAAGCATGGTAGGACGTTCTATTTTCCAGTGTTGGTGGCCATATTACTCCAAAATAGTGATAGTCTCATTTAGTAACCCCACGTTTTTACCGAAGGGAGCAAAGAGTAACCAATACAATGAAATTGAACATTTTATAACCTCAGTGTTAACTTATTTTAACTTTTAGAACATAACTGCCCTGCAAGGTAAAAATTATTGTAAAAGTTCCCAATTTTCGACCAATTATCCAGAAAACGGCCTACATAAAACCTAACTAACATAACGGGGATTGGTCCTTTGACAAAAAAACAAATAATCATCCGATGGCTAGAGCATATTAATTTTCAGTTATTGTCCCGTTTCCCTGCACAGGCTACAAAATTTTAGATGGCCGCAGTCTATTTAGATTTTTATCATCTGTAAATCTGTCAGCTAACATGAATAATCCAGAGTTCCATAAACAAACTATGCTTAATTTGGCATATTATTTGTTTTTGAACATTTTTCTAATGGTGTTTTACTTTCCATTGCTACTTAGGAGCATCAGACCGAAAAATTGCATTCCCAAAAAAGCGTGAAGATTAAGCAGGTACACTGTATACTCTGAAATTAAAAAAATGTACAGAAAATAATAAATGCAAAATCAGCTGAGGAGTTCCGGGCACAGGGTAGGAAACTAATGAGTTTCTCTGGGGTTTGGGTAGGAAAATAAACAAATGATACAAATGACTATGTACTGTTTCCTACAGTGTCTTGTTCCCTTGTGGATACTGGACTACTCGTTTTGACAGTTGTAGGTCGGATCGTAGTTTTCAATGAAGAATTTTTTGTTATTTGTGTCGTCTGTAGAACAGGCCAGAAGCTCATCCGGATCTTCCTCCAAAATTGCTTCCAGGACAGTGTCCTTATGTGAGTAAGGCGTGCTCACTGAATAGACTCTGCGAAACTTTCTCTGTGGTGGGACGCGCATTGAAATACGCAGGGATGGGGAGGAGCAAGAGGGCTGGGTACCGGGCATTTTGAAAGGCATAATACTTTGAGGATCGTTCGTGAACGACAAAGAAGCCTTGCGCCTAAGCCGAAACAAAATTTGTAAGAGACCGCGCCTCTTATGCTTATCATACTGGACGTCATTTTCATGGTCATATGAAACTTTTTTGAAATTTTCCGTTTTGTTTTTGTAGGTTGGCTTCTGCTGACGCAAAAGAGAATTCATGTGGGTGAAACAAGATGCAGGAGCATTGTTTAATTTAGAGGGTTGGATTTTAGGCAAGTCAGTTACAAAAGGCATATGCCCATTGGAGGAAACGTGAATCATTTTGAGGCAGTGCAACTGGTAAACGTGAGAAAAGTCAGTTTTGAATCCTCGCGGCGTCTGATGCCTATATATAGTGGGGCAATCAAACAAATCAATCAACTCTGACCAATCACCAATTCAGTATGAACAAGGTTCAAGTCCGGAATTGGTTTGAAGGAAATCTAGAGTATTTGGCATCGCGAATAATTGCGCTGCGGTCACTAGTCTAAAATAATCCAAATAGAGCGTGCTCACGATAACTGTGTATAATCGTCAGCAGGGAAGAGGATCAACAGACGATGTATAAGCAATAATCGCCGTATCTATTAGGGAATAGAAATTGCGAGAAAAACAACAGTCAATTTGGGGTAAACTGGATTGTCCGACATAAAAAAGGATCTGCGTCAATCGACAAGACGCTAACTATGGGTGCGATGCTAATTTTAAAAATGCTGCGTGTCTGATTCTCAAATTTTACTGTAAACATAGTCGGTGATTTAATTTTAAATGCACGCTTTATGTTTCAATAAAAGTCTTGTAAGAGTCTGATTGGGGAAAATTCAAAATGAAGTGCATAACGGGATTGCTAACGTCCATTAAAAGTATGAAATAAACAGCGAAGTTGTATACCATAAATCCAACGCAGTCAAGGAATTGTCAAAATTCAGTACAATTACCATCAAATGAAAAATTGAATATAAGCGAACATCAAATTAAATAACTGGGTGGGTGAGCAGTAGCCGACATCACCGTCAAGCTTCTTGAACGTATTATTTTCCATCAGAAAGCAGTAGACTGCAATTCAGACAGTGGAATATTTAAACCACGTGAAATATCAGACCACCTCGTTCCGTTAATCATTCGAAAATCCATCTACGTAAAACTCCGCTCTCTACTTAAAATTGAACATTTTTTGGTAAATACACGAAGTAAATTTATAGATATTAGCTACTCCATCGGTTGTTATTTTGATTAATGAATCTGGGTTGCAGCCTGAAATAGTGGATGGTATAATCACCTTTGATTGCTACCAAATCATCCGCTGAGGCCGACTTCAGTAAAAGGGAAGGTGTTTATATCGAAACTAATATGGAAAGCATGGAATATGAATGCATAATTTTATGCTTGCCTGAATCAGTCAGGTTAAACGTCAAGAGGCATGGGGCACAAATGCTGAATCTCTTAGTTAAATACACGCCACTCAATCAACTCCCAGCTTCTAATGACGCAATTTTTTTGAGTAAGTGAAGACATGTTCAAAACTTATTATCGCCGCAAATTTTAACGCAGCGCTGATCGGCTGTTACTGTGTCAGTCAAAGATTCGCGTACTACATTTTACTCCAGACCATTAGAGCTGATGATGAATCTGTTGCTTGGACTAAAATAAATGCATCCAACGAGAATTGAAGAGGTTCCATGGCTTATTGCCTGGACTTCACTTTTTCAAAAGAATCAGTTAATCCTATAAGCTTATGCAATTGCGCTACTTGGTAAGAATGCTCATCCCATGCTGCCCTGGGAATACTCTTTGTGCATCAAGCAAACTGAGACAAATTAGTTCTTTCTTTATTTCTGGTAGAGGGCATTGAATTAGCGGCATGTAACCACTATGAAGTTTTCATTGGAACTCTGGGCGTCAATTGAAACATTATAGACGAGTTAGAGGATGCGTTATGCACAGTAAATGCTCAATAAAAAAGTCCAAAATGCAAATTGAACTGTTAAGTTGTCACTTTATTGAGGTTATTACGCTTTCGTCCTTGAGCTCCCTACGCACATCCAACAATGACGATATAATAACCATTTAAAACCGTAAATCTGACAAATATAACTATAAGATCAGCTATATGTGTGAGCTAGGCACAAGCTGCCGCTACTGACACAATCTTTCTTATATGTATAATAATTTCTCAATAAACGAGTATCTAGTTTGCATTGAAATGTCTTAACTGTTTCTGGGAAGGACCACTTCATCAGGGAGTCAGTTAATGCTCCTACGATCCTCTGTGAAACGGCGTTCCATAAGATGTCCGTATGGAACTACTTCCTCTGCAGTTCAAATGTATGACCCCGCAGCTGTTCCATCGCAGCCGATTAGAAGATGTCATTAAATTCTGGGGCACACTCATGAACTCTGACGATCTGGTGGTTTTGGTTGAGATTAGC
Organism: Schistocephalus solidus; assembly: GCA_017591395.1. Lineage (NCBI taxonomy): Eukaryota > Metazoa > Platyhelminthes > Cestoda > Diphyllobothriidea > Diphyllobothriidae > Schistocephalus > Schistocephalus solidus. The sequence goes on from WEDG01011335.1 coordinate 49,325, forward strand.
GCAAATTTGTCTGTAATTGAGAGAAAAAATTCACGTTTAGCCAATCTGGCGTCGTAAAACAGATGACTAAGGATCTTAACCATCATTATGACCCTCACCTGCCTTCGTTCCAGCGGTAGATAATCCTTGTTAAACCACAAATGCCAGGCCTGAACGGCATACTCCAAGATTGTTCAAACAAATGCCCATAGATTTTCTGAAAAGCTCCTTTTTGATCCATAAAAATCCTCGTCCAAGCTCAAATAACACCTGTTTCGTGCGTTTAACTGCCTTTTGGATACTGCGAAGATGATTTAAGTGAAAAGTACACCAACGCCCAAAGTCTGTTTTCGAAGCTCGATGAACTGAGAATTCAAGTAGCCGTTCTGTTTCCCAATATTATAGCAATCACAGAAATATGGCTGTCACAGAACATTAGCGATTGTGAAGTAGCCTTATTCGGATACTAGATATTCAGGAGAGACCGCACCCACCACCAGGGTGGAGGAGTTGCGATGTATGTTAAAAGCAATTTCACAGTGTGTGAAATGATGGAGAAGATTAGCAATGGTATTGAGGCTATTTGGCTGAAAATAAAGACACGGGGATCACAGTCCATTGAAAGTCATGACTCTCTACCGACCACCAGGGACAGACACCGACGCTGATACTTGTTTGTTGGAGAATATAAAGGAGATTAGCAGTCAACCTTATGTTGTTCTCGTGGGTGACTTCAATGCGCCCAGCATTCGATGGAACGATCTGCAGGCGCAGAGCTCAAAGTTTTCCTTCGATCATCATCTGCTAAAGACAACATTTGAAGCTCTTTTCACTCAACATGTATTTGTTTAACGAGAGCGCGTGGAGGACAACAGTCTAGTTGTTTAGATCCCGTCCTCACTAAAGATCCTGACAGTATTTACAAGGTAAACTGCCATCCTCCACTTGGTCGAAGTGATCATGCAGTACTTTCATGGGAATATGGTTTATATTCTTTGCCGTCTGCAATAAATGAAACCAGGCCCAATCTATGGCGAGGAGACTTTATCAAGATGAGATCTGAGGCATCACGAATAAACTTGGATCTTTTTATTCTCCGGGAATGTCACTGAGGACTGGAATTTATTTAAGGAGTGTTTTTTTGAATCTAGTAAAATGCCACTGTCCGCCATCACAACTTAGGATATCTAACAGACCACAGTGGTTAACCAGGGATCTAAAAAGAGAGATTAACAATAGAGGAAGGCTTTGAAAGAAATTTTGTCGATCCAATGAAAATTTAGCTTTGCAAGCATACAAATCACAAAGGAACAAGGTTAAAAGCTTGATCTACAAAAACCGACGGGATTACGAGAGGGATTTGCTTCAGAGAGCAGTTCAAATTCCTAAATTGCTCTACAGCTGTGTAAGACAAATCACACGTATTAGGAACCCGATTCCTGTTATGAGAAACGATGACGGTTCCGAGATATCAGAAAATAAAAGCAAAGCTGAACAATTTTCCCAGTTCTTTCTGTTGGTTTTCACCAGAGAAGCTGTTTTTATTCCATTAGTTACGAGACTATCGGAGCGCCAATTATTCAGGATATGCTATTTCGAGAAGAGGCGGTCTTTGAAGAACTAAAAATTCTGAAGGCATGCAAATCCCCTGGCCCCGACGAGATTCCAGCAAAGCTTCTCTTCGAACTTGCTCGAGAGCTGGCGAAACCGCTCTCCTTTCTGTGTCAGAAATCGTTCGATACGGGAATTCTTCCTACCGACTGAAAAACAGCACACCTCCCACCGCTTCACAAAAGTGGTAGTCGTGCATTTGCTACAAACTACAGGCCTTTCAGCCTGACCTTAAGCTGTTGCAAGGTTATGGAAAAGGTTGTCAAAAAGGAATTGATGATTTATTTAGAAACCCGTAACCTCTTATCAACTGCACAATACGGCTTTCGTAGGGGAAGAGCATGTGTTACGAATGTATTATATACGATGCAAAGCTGTACAAAAGCACTTGACGCAAAAGACTGTGCATGTGGCCTACATTGATTTCTAGAAGGCCTTCGATAGTGTTCCACACCAGCGTCTCCTTTACAAGTTGAGAATGTACGGTATTGGAGGCAAACTTCCTACGTGGATCAAGAATTTTTTCGTTGGTCGTTCCCAAGTGGTCTGTGTAGGCGGATCGCGATCAAAGCGCACAGTCATCGAGAGTGAAGTCACACAAGGTTCAGTACTCGGACCGATCCTATTTCTCGTGTTCATTAACGACTGTTTACAGGAATTGGACTGTAACTTTGCTATGTTTGCGGACGATATAAAAATCTGGAAATTTATCCAAAACACTGCCGATGGAGACGATTTCCAAGAAAATCTTCGTCGATTGGATGAGTGGTCCCGCAAATGGCTCCTGTCCTTCAACTCAAACAAATGCACCCTACTACGTCTGGGAAATCGAAATCAGGTCACTGATATGTGACCCTACTATTCGAACGGTTTGCCACTACAGGAAGCCCACACACAAAAGGATCTTGGAGTTTGGATGAAAGACAACCTGAGGCTTTTTACGCAATGTTGCAAGGCATCTTAATCCCCCAATTCAATGCTGTACGCTATCAAGCGGGCAATTAAAGTTTTCGATGAAGACTGTTTTTCTTAAGTCTTTGGTACGTTAGTAAGGCCACATCTTGAATATGCGATCCAAGCCTGGCGACCGTGGACCCAACAGGAATATAACATTCTCGAAAGGGTGCAGTGGCGAGCCACAAAATTAGTAAGAGGTCAAGTTCTATCCTCTGAGTTATAGGCAGTTGCGCGGGGACTTGATACTCGTATGCTGCGAGGTCAGGATTGTTGCCTTGCATCTGGCGACTTGTTTGAGCTGGCCACTACCACTACCTTGCGAGGAAATCCTATTCAACTAGGTGTGACAGGTGCAAGACTCGACGCAAGAAGGTTCATTTTCTCCAACAGAGGGATTAAGGCCTGGAATGCTCTGCTCGCGCAACTGTTGGCGCGTCGTTTGAAATTGATTTCGAATTTCAAGTCCCTCGAGCCTACGAGTTTTAAGTCTCTACCTCAGTGAAGAAGACACAGTGCTGGAAAATTATTAAAGAATTGTCTTTATATTCCTCTGAGTTTGTAAATTGCGACTTGGACCCTCGATCTTTGCGGCTTTCTGAAACTCACGCCGACTGTGTGATCCTGCATCTGCTCTCAATCGCGGAAGGGACTCAAACCAAAGGCTGAGTCCTTATATTTTCATATTCGTATTATTGAATACTCAGCTGACTCTCTGTTAATTTTGTGTCAATTATAACATGCAAAACTTAAGTTCCATAAGTTTATTGTCACAAAAAAATTGGTCCACGACCAAGCTGCTTGGGACCGTCTAGCGGCGCCTCTACCCACTCGGCCATATTGGCAGGGGATCTTGTTAAGCAATTTAATGGACAAGCTGAAAACAATTTTAGCTATCGTTATTCTGCTAATTGTTCACCTCCCGCTAAATGGGGTATAATTTCAGTAAGATTAACTAATGTAGCTTACGAAGACGAAACATGTATGGGGTGTGTCAGCCTCCAGCAGAAATTCTCAGGGATGGAGCAGGAAAAAAGCAATCTAACATAAGAAATAGATAACTTAAAAAAATCTATATCTTGCCCAACTGCTAAAAAAGCTCCTGTTCGTAATAAACCTACCACAAAGCAAAATTCGTATTCATTTATAGCTTCTTCAAGCTTACATAAAATTCACATTAAACTTATCGTGACTGCTGGACCCGGTAAACCAGAGGAATTTTCGCTACTTCCGAAGAGAGCCCCATATTGTCCTTGCGCCACTCCACCGGTACTTAGTTCGGGTAGCATCAGCACTAATCTGGCTTCACCGCCCATCGCTACATCACTGGTAGACGTTGCACCAACATGCGATATTGAAGAGGTTGGCGAGTTTGTAAAGCCAAAGAAGAAAAGGTCTAAGAAGTACAAGTCGTGCGGAGACTCGGCTCCAGCCTGCCCAACATCCGGCTCACATGGACCTATCAGGCAAAGTGAGCTGGTTACCAGTACTCACTCAGCTGAAAGATCTGAGTTACAAACGGGCCCTAGATTGAGTCGAAAACAGAATGTAGTCATTAAAGGTGTCCCGGGGTCAGCTTCAATTATTCCAAAGGAGCGAGTTAAACATGACTTGGAACTCCTTCAATTGTATGCAAAAACGCTGCTGACGGACGGCGAGTCCATTCATATTCTCACGGCATATAGAATAGGGAAGGCTCTGTCTGCACCCGATTCAAATCCTCGACCAAGACCTCTTAAAATCATCTTGGAAAACGAAGCACAGGCACAGCTTCTGCTACAGAGAAAATCAACCCTGCAGGGTCCGCATTCTGAAGTGTATTTTCAACCAGAATATGGGCTGAAAGAGCGAATGAAAATGCGACAGCTAATAATAGAACTGGAAACACGAAAGACCAATGGCGAGGCAAATCTCAAAATAAGGGATGGACAGATAGTTCAAGTGAAAAGAGCATTTCTTTGGCCGAAGGCAGTCACCCTGACAGCCTAACTGTCCCGTTTCAGAAACCAAAAACGTTCCCGCTTAAACAAATCGTCCTCAATGCCAGATCTCTGTTTAATAAGATGCCTTTGCTCCAGACTCTGGTTTTCATCCACCGCCCCGACATTGTAATAGTTACAGAGACATGGGCAACACCCTGTGTATCCGACTCCGAACTCTCAATTCTAGGCTACGCTTACATTCGGAATGATCGACACGAGGGCCGTGGCGGAGGAAGCTGTATCTATGTTAGGCAACCACTTACATTTTTTTCATTGGACTATCGCCAATTTACCGCGGTAGAGGAGAGCTGTTGGCTCCGAGTAGTTCTAAAAGATAACTACTCTTTACTCGTTGGTAGTGTCTATCGCACACCCAATGCCAGCGAGGATTACGATCTTTTTTCTCTCGCTGGCATTTCACGCTGCAGCTGACTTAAATCTGAAGTACTGCTTGATTGCAGGTGACTTCAATCTTCCTGAAGTTCACTAATTTCCAACTTCCGGTCCTGCAAAGTTAAAGAAGACCTACTTGAGGCCATATATATAGGCATGTGGGACCAGGTAGTTGATTTTCCCACCCGAGGATCAAACATACATGATCTTATTTTTGTAGAGGTTGTCAGCCATCGTCAGTGTCACCTTTACATCCACTTTGGAATTCTGATCATACTATAGTTCTTTGTACACTAGAACTAGAGGCTGTTGAAACGTAACAAGCTTCTGAACTCAATATTTTCCTATTTGAATGCTCGCGCACAACGGGTTAAAATTTCTGATGTTATCTCCAACCCCACGCATGTGAGGAGCGGAGTTATTCAGGGCAGCGTGCTCGGCCCACTTCTATTTGCCTCTTTGTCAACGATGCTCCTGATTGTTTTCAGTATGATAGGCCCTTTATGTACGCTGACGATTTAAAAGTGTCCTATCGATATAAACCGATTGATCGCAACATCGTGCTTGAGCTCTTAAAAACGGATCTTCAGGCCTTCGCTCAGTGGTGTCGCACATGGCGCCTCTCACTTTCTTGGCAAAAGTGCTCCATTATGGTTATTGGCGACAACCATCAGCCCCACCTAAGCATAGACGGTCATGATCTTAACGTGCCCGGAGTTATAAAGGATCTGGGCATATCATACTCTAGAAGTTTCAATCTGTCAGAGCACTGCGTTTTGATTGTCTCGAAAGCACGGCAAACTACTGAGTTTATTCTCAGAAATTTTAAAACCGTCAAAATTAGAACCAGCCTCTATAAAATGTATGTCAGGCCTAGTCTGGAATACTGCTCGTTTCTATTTAGTCGTCTGCACGCTAGTGAACGAAAGAAGATTGAATCAGTCCAGCACTTCTTTACAAAAAGAGTTTTCTATTCAGATCACCGAAACCTGTCCTATAAACAACGCTGTGAGCTTACAAGCCTTGACCCGCCGTGGCTATGCAGATTACAGAAGGGACTATTTTTACTGTTTAAACAACTAAACAGTCGTACATTTAACCCCCTTACATATCTGAGGCACCTCGACCACTCTCGGCGCACCAGTCATCGAGATGTATTTTTATTTCTTCCTTTGGCACGCACAGTTAGATACCGACAGTATTTTTTCGGTAAACGCTATAGCAATCTGGAATAAGCTACCTAGAAGTGTCAAAATTCAGCAAAGCTATCCCTTGTTTACGTGAAATGTCACTAGTTTTCTACATTCAGGACACCTTCCAAAACTTTTGGGTGCTGACTCTGTTGAAGCTCTCTTCGGTTCTGATGGCGTTCACGGACTCTGAATCCTGTGCCGGTCTTCATGCTGAGGGCAATATTACTGGCTCTGCAGACCTCAATCGGCTTATTTCTCAGTCGACAGCGAACAGCCGCTCGCCGACATACCTGCTCGTGGAGAATACCGGATCCGTAACACTGAATGGAGAGGTTCTTCACCGGGCACCTGTGTTAAAGCGTCCCTGTCCAGAACTTTAATTAATCAATAAGCTGCAGTTTTTTCTCCTGAAAAAACCTGAAACAACGATCAGGAGTTTTTTTTACTGTCAGCTTGACCCCCTACTGTATATTTTTTGACCTTGCCTGCAAACTGGCAATAAATAAATAAAATAAAATAAAATAAAATAATCATGTCCCTATCCGCTGACACTTTTAAGTGGAAGTTTGAACAATACAACCATAAGTACCACCACAACATCCGAACCCAACACATTTCCTGAAACATATTCCCATCCAAATTTTCGCGTCATATAACATACTACTCCCTATTTTTGAGAAACATTATTTAATAATTGTTTGTCCGATGCCCTGCAGTGTGACGGGGAGATAACCCTTTGTCCACCGTCCATTATATGTCAGCCTTTGACATCAATAGGGAGCTCAAAGGCTTTGCTTATATTTCCCTTAATAAAACTGAACTGAACTGAACTGAACTTCTGTATCGTGCGTGGCATTGATTGCGCCCTCCTATGTGATGACTTTTTCCAACTTGCCACTACGAATAATCTCCGAGGTCATCCATTCAAACTAACTGTGCCCGAAGTAAGATTGGATGTGAGGAAATAGTTTTTAACCAACCGTGTCTTGGAACCGTGGAATAACCTACCTGAGGTGATTGTAATGTCCCAGTCTGTTGATACATTCAAAAATCGGCCTGACATACATATGCTGCAGCACCACGAAGACTATGTGACTACTTAACCTTAACAATATCAGTGTACCACGTAAATCTGCCTGCATTCACTTGACTGTAACTTCTTTACATTGCTTCTTCTTCTTGCTATTTTTAGGTAACATATAGGGATTTCAAAGGCGTAAGCCTATTTTCCTCAAATATACTGAAAGGAACTGAACTGAAGTTGATTGGAATATTGTGGTCATTCTGTTCCTCAAATTTTGAAAGTATTGGTAGGAATCATCCTCCTCACTGGTCATTCTGGCACGGAGTCGTTTGTCCACGTACTTCCAACGTTAAAAGCAAACAGACTGCTATGTCGGTTAATTCAGTATAATTCAGTATATATAAGGGTGAAGTGCTTGCCTGTCGGCGTCCAATCTGATGGCTCTCGACAAGGTCAAGTTCAAGGTCGAAGGCGGTTGGTTCAAATTTGTAGACAAGTGAATTCTCAAATATTAAACCGATTTCTTCGTTTCCTGTTGAAAATATTAGCTTAATAATTGACAATTTATTGTATTTCTACCTCATTATCAGCTGCACACACTTGCAGTTATTGCAATTGCAAAAGGGTCAAGGTCATCGTGTGCAAAGGAACCACGTATCTTTTTGTTCTCCGGCTTGGACAGTTTGAAAATCGTTAACACTTCACTTGTGCTGATTCTGACATTAAAACTGCCACTGCACGAACGTAATTGCTCTTTGCAATTTTCGGGTATTTTTCTTGTGCCGAATTACCTCACAAAACGACATCAAATTGAAATTTTTTTAATCACCTTCGTCGACTTGATAAAAACAGCCTCTACACCAATACATACTGACAACCACTCAGTGAACCAAAAGTGCAAAACCCCTTGAAGATCTGAAGTTATCCAGGACCTTTGACCTCTACAAACGGCTGAGTCATTCCTGAATATTCTTCCTATCATTTGTTGTTTGTTTAAAAGTTGTTTTGAACGAATAGGCGCATTTATTGCTCATATTGTTTCTATTGCGGCGGCGTTGAACTTCCGATTGAAATTCGCTCGTCTCCAAGCTTTTGATTTTTGGCCAATGATCTGTTCAGTTCAGTTCAGTTCAGTGTATTTGAGGAAAATAGGCTTACGCCTTTGAAATCCCTATTTGTTACATAAAAGTAGCAAGAATAAGAAGCAAATTAAAGAAGTAGCAGTCAAGTGAATGCAGGCAGGTTTACGTGGTACACTGATATTGTTAATGTTCAGTAGTCACATAGTCTTCATGGTACTGTAACATATGTATGTCAAGCCGATGTTTGAATGTATACACAGACTGGGACATAACAATCGCCTCAGGTAGGTTATTCCACGGTTCCACGACACGGTTGGTGAAAAAATACTTCCTCACATCCAATCTTACTTGGGGCACACTTAGTTTGAATGGATGACCTAGGAGAATTTTCGTAGTGGCAAGTTGGAAAAAGTTATCCCATAGGAGGGCGCAATCCATGCCAAGCACGATACGGAAGGATTGTATCAAGTCTCCGCGCAACTGCCTATAACTCAGAGGATAGAGCTTAAGGTTATTTAGACGAATCTCATATGGCAGTTCAGCTTGACCTCTTACTAATTTTGTGGCTCGCCACTGCACCCTTTCGAGCATGTTGTTGTCCTGTTGGGTCCACGGTCGCCAGGTTTGGATCGCATATTCAAGATGTGGCCTTACAAACGTACCAAAGACTTTAGAAAAGCAGTCTTCATCGAAAAACTTTAAATGCCCGCTTGATAGCGTACAGTATTGAATTGGCGGATTTAGCTGCCTTGGAACATTGCGTAGAAGGCTTCAGGTTGTCTTTCATCCAAACTCCAAGATCCCTCTGTGTGTGTGCTTCTTGGAGTGGCAAACCGTTTCATACAGCTAGATCAAACATAATCAACACTATGATATTTAATACGAATATGAAGACTGTATGACTGCATTGAAAGTTTCTTACCGTTGAACTCTTCTTGCTCCTAATCTATTTTCACCTTTTTAGCAATCAGTCAACTAAGTCTAATTATTCGGCAGACCCCCACACCGGAATCGACTGCGCTCGCATCTGATTGGAAGTACCTATCCCTTCGAATCGACCGCAGACGTTTCTACCTCTGTCAAATGAATACCCTCGAACGTCAATAACAGACTAGTCTTGACTCTAAACATTATTTCCCTGATACATTCATCTTCATTCTGTATAGGTGTTTTTAACTTCATTTTTGCTATTTCTAAACCTTGGAAAACAGGTTTTTTACTTAAAAACAAACTCGTCATTTCAACACTGCTATTTAAGCAAAACAAACAAACCAAAGCTTAAGTGTTTAATGAAAAGATGAGTTTGTTTTAGGTTTTTTCCTGTGTTCGAAGGATTTGACGGCGCCAAGCAGTGCCAAATCAATAAACATATTATAAACCTATTATAGTAGGGTCGCATATCAGTGACCTGATTTCGATTTCCCAGACGTAGCAGGGTGCATTTGTTTGAGTTGAAGGAC
>WEDG01011338.1:0-25550 GCA_017591395.1 Schistocephalus solidus
AATGGAGGCAGATTTCAATAGGCCTTCATTTTCCAATAGAAGGTAGGAGAATAAATCTGCTTAGGAGGATAAGGTCAGGTGGTAGAGTAGGGTAATGCTGCGAGTAGCATTTCAGAATGAGATAATGAAGCGTCGAGATGATGCGTTCTTGATCACTTAGGCGCATGAAACTAAAGTCTCACGAAAATGCGTCGAAATGAACTGAAGTCCGCAGCATCTTAGGATCAGAATTGAATTCTGATGATGGTTAGTATCTACGGCAGCTATTTTTGAGACTGTGACCACCGAATGTGCGTCAGAATGACTTCATCGGTTTGGATAGACTGGTGATATAAAGGAGACATCATGGTTCATGGGCGACTTGAGGTAGCGATAATATAGTTTCAAGAGGGTCACTTAAAGTCCCGTTGGTCTATTCTCCGAGTCATGGGGAAATCAACTGGGAAAAATGAGGAAAATAAAAGGTTGATAAAATCAGTGTTAAGATAAATGTGCAGTCTTCGCTTGAATGCAGATAGACTAGTTAATGACTTATTTCATTTGGAAAGTTATTCCAAAGAAACCTATACCTAGAAGCAAAGAAGGGAGAGCGTTTACATGTGGAAGATGCAGGGGGAGGCATAATTAGTGCTGAATTTCTTAGGTTATAAGGAAGACTAACGGCGGTAATGACAGAAAGCTTGGGGAGAGTTGAACTATTATTAAGTTGGAAAAGGAGACAAAAGCCCGCTTCAAGTCTCCTGACCCAAATAAATTTTAGCTTTTTTAGCTGGCATCTTGCTGAGTAGAATGTAGTTGAAAGAGTGAGAAATATGAGTTTTTGGGAAATGGCTTTGGACATTTTCAATTTTTGAACGGCTATAGTCGTTCATTAAACCAAAGAAAGGACAGCAAAATTCAAATATGGGAAGTACAAACATACCATAGTCTTAAGTTAATTTCAGAAAGATAAAAATTATAAGAATAAAGCCGTTAATCTGAGCAGCTTTGGCCGTAATTCTATCGGCATGAGGCGAAAGATATAATTTATTGGTGTAGCCTAGGCCCAAGTCCTTGATGAAGGAACATTCCATTATAGGGCTCACTTCGAAAATTAGAGTTTGCGGCAGCCTTACAGGTAGTGACACTTAGAAGGTGAGAACTCCATTAGACATGTGGAGCTCCAGGCCGAAAGAGCGTCTAAGTCTGAATGAATTTGTTCTAGACATCGTTCAGTCTTAGAGTTTAAGAAGGAATAGACGCATTTGAAATCATCAGCATAAATTAAAGATTGAGAATGTTTAACTATCGATGAAATATCATTTATATACACAAAGAACAACAAAGGACCTAAAACGGTTCCTTAAATGACACCACTCACAATCGGGGAAACACTTGAGTATAAGGACCCCACTAAAACCTTTTTTTTTTTTTTTCAATTCAATTCAATTTATTGAGGGAAATAGGCATGGGCCTTTGAGTACCCTATTTGTAACGTAAAGTTAAGTGCGGTATACAGAGAAACCGTGTGGGTTGAAAAGGTACAAAAGGCGGTCATAAAATATGACAACCAGACCTCCATATTGCCGTGGTATATCGACCCCCAGGACAGCGAACGGACACGGACGAAGCACTCATCACAGAGGTAAAGCAAATCTGCCGTAGCAAACATTTATTAATACTTGGAGATTTCAACGCTCCCGATATCGATTGGGTGTCAATGTACTGCTCGCGATCGGAAAATTCATTCGAACAGAAATTACTTCAGTTGGTAAATGACGAGTTTCTTACCCAACATGTCACAATGAAGACGCGGTTCCGAAATGGGCAGCAGTCAAGCTGTTTGGATCTAATCATTAGTAGAGACGACAATTGCATCCTTGCATTAAGTTCTTACGTGCCGCTTGGACGAAGTGATCATTGTGTTCTTGCTTGGGAGTACAGTCATTTTTTTCTGTACCCAAACGTCGTGCAGTTAGGCAGAGAAATGTATGGAAAGGGGATTATCCCAAAATGAAAGAATAACTGAATGGGATAGACTGGAGCCCTGCACATGTACCTGACCCTAATGCTGCCTCGTTCTTCATTAGTAAATTGATTCACCAATTGGTAGAGAAATTCTGCCCACTTAAAAGGCGATCATGCGTCTCCCGACCCGAGTGGGTGACATCGGAAATAAAAAGGAATCTCAAGAAGAAAAAGAAGACTGTGGAGAACATATGCCAGATATCAACAACCCGAACATTTTTTTCCGCTTTTAAGAAACAGCGAAATCGGTGTCGGAATCTTCTGAGTAAAAGAAAGATCAGCCTTTGAGTTAGAAATAGTTAAAGACATACCAAGAAATTCGAAAAGGTTTTATGCTTACGTTTATATAGGCAGAACGAAATTGCGACTGCATTCATTGTCTTAAAGACAATCAGGGAAACAGGTTAACTGAAAACTCTGATAAGACCAGCCTCTTATCCAATTTCTTTTTGTCCGTGTATACTGAGGAACCATTTTTTGACGAGGATGAATACTATAGTACTGCCACATCTTCAAACAAAATAAGCACGGTGTCGTTCCCAATGGGTACAGTAAGAAAAAATCTGAAACAGCTACAGCCCACTAAATCACCTGGCCCAGATGGTATATCCGCAAAAGTTCTCAATGAACTCACAGAACAGCTGGCCTCTCCACTCTCCAAGATATTTGAAAGTTCGATGGAGGCGGGGGCTCTGCCTACCGAGTGGAAGATAGCCAACATAACCCCCATCTATAAAGGAGGAGAGAGGACATCACCAAACAGTTTCCGACCAGTCAGCCTCACAAGTATCTGTTGCAAAATGATGGAGAAGATAATCAAAACGGAACCTTTGAAGCATCTTGAAGAGAATAACTTGCTTAGTTCATATCAACATGGAATTCGAAGTGGTCGATTCTGCCTCACAAACTTGCCCACATCCATGGAAAGTTGGACAAAATCATTAGAAATGGGTTTGTCAGTCGATGCGGTCTACATTGACTTTAGCAAAGCCTTTGACAGGGTTCCACACAAACGTCTGATCTTTAAGCTCCGTCAAATGGGTGTGACTGGCAACCTACTCAAATGGTTGGCCGACTTTCTCACAGACAGGCGCCAGCGTGTTTGTATCGGAGACACCAAGTCTCACTGGGAAACCGTTCACAGTGGAGTTCCGCAGGGCAGCGTTCTGGGTCCCATTGTGTTTCTGATATACGTAAACGACTGCCTGGATTGTATGACATGCGAGAAGGTAATGTTCGCTGACGATTTGAAGTTATGGAACTCGATTGAAAAACCGGAGGATGCGCGAAAAATTACAACAAAAACTTAGATCGCTTGCAAACAGGGTGTGATGAGTGGCTGCTGAACCTTAATCTTAACAAATGCCAAATAATCCGACTGCGGTCTAGTTCCAGAAGGCTGATTAGATTTGAATACCAGTACTCCATCAGTGGTCACCAACTCCAGGAGGTAAACATTCTAAAGGACTTGGGTATATGGATAACACCAACTCTCAAACCATCGTCGCACTATGCGAATATCGCAAAAAAAGCTATGTGTATCTTAGGCGCAATCAGGAGGTCCTTCGTTAATTTTGACGGAGAGCTTTTTGGGCACGTGTTTGGAACATTTATCTGGCCAGTGTTGGAATATTGCGTTCAGGCGTGGCGCCCTTGGACGAAACATGACTACGCTCTGCTGGAGAAAGTTCAACGGAGGGCAACGAAACTAGTCAGCGGATTTGTAACTCCGTCTGACACGAGTTATAACGGAAATCCCCTAACTCCCGATCACCTATAATAGCGTCATTCCTAACCGCTCCCATGGACGCCGTTGTGTTAGTCGAACTTCTGTGCCTCAGATGCTCTAGTGACTCACAACTGGTTGATGTAATGAATCTAACACTTAACGAGAACTAATCGATTATTTCGAAGATCCTTCTAGTTACAAATAGCGTACTCAAAGGCCCATGCCTATTTCCCTCAATAAATTGAATTGAATTGAATTGAATCTGCTAGGTAACGAGTTTAAACTAAAAATAGAATTAGCGAAGAGGCTATGCAGGATGAAAAATGATATCAACTGGTATACCAGTAAATGAAAATAATTCTTCGCTGGCAATAAGGTAAACTTCCAAAATTTCAACTTTATTTCTAGAATGAACCTTAAGATTCCGTCCTTTTGACGTAAATCTACGAGAACTTTAATAAGGCTGTGTAGAGTGAAACAGTTTAAAAATGTATATTTCTCCCTTTTGTCAATTACAATAACTGCAGAAGATTAAGATGAAAGCACTTTTTCCACAGTCTCTGTTTCTTCTTTAATCTCCATTTATCGTCGGATCGATCCATGGAGGTCAGGCATATGGTTTTAGTATTTTTATTGGGCAATGTTCTTCCATTAGGTGCTATATAATCCCTTGGAAATGCTGCCAGGTTTCGTCGCTATCGGTTGTATTGACTACCTAGGTTTCCGCGGAAGTATCACGTCTCATTGCGTTCAGCTCCCCTTTCCAAATGTTTCTGCGCCTCTTTATTTGCGGTTGTGGAGATAGTAGATAACAAACGTAGGTAAAAAATATGGTCACGAAAGCCTAGTGGAGGTCGTGCATTCACTTTCCTATATTACTCCTTCTTTGCTGAAAGCGAGATCTAAACAATTTGATCGTTGGCATTCTGTCGGTTTGGTTCCGAACTCTATATGCTGTGTCAGGTATTCGTCCGGGAAAAATTGTAGTGGTATATAGTCGAATGATGTTGCTGCGGCCTTTACTGCAGTATGTTTATCTCATAAACGCTCATAAACGTGTAAACGCTCTCTCTTCTTTGTTTCTAGGTAAAGTTTTCTTTGGAATAACTTGCCAATTGAAATTAGGTCGTTAACTAGTCTAACTGCATTCAAACGAAGACTGCACATTTATCTTAACACTGATTCTATTAACCTTTTATTTTCCTCATCTTTTCCCAATAGCTTTCCCCATGACTCGGAGAAAGGATTATCAGGAATTTAAATGACCCTCTTGAAACTATATTTTCACTACCTTGGGTCGCCTATGAACTATGATGTCTCCTTATATCACCAGTCATCCAATCAATGACGTCATTCGGACATACACATTCGGTGGTCCACAGTCTAAAATGCTACCGTTTCTTTGGATAGTTAACCATCATCAGAATTAAATTCTGGATCGTAAGATGCTGAGGACTTAAGTTCATTGACGTATTTTCGTGATATTTTGTTTCATACGCCTAAGTGATCAAGAACGAATCACCTCGACGTTTCATTATCTCATTCTGAAATGCTACTACCGTATTACCCTACTCTACCACCTGACCATTTTTTCCTAAGCAGTTTTTTCTCCTACCTTCTATTAAAAAATGAAGGCTTATTGAACTCTGCCTCCATTTTCATGGAAGGAGTTTTTTTTCACTGCCTATTTTTTTCTAGTTCACCATTAATTTTAAAACATTGCTAACTCTTGACATAGCAGGACAAGTAATGAATTTGTCCATTTTATCTGCACACATTGTCATAACTTTATTTCGTTGCTAATGTTTGCTTAGAGAGTGCCTTGCCAGTGCTAACCAAATATAAATTCTAAATATTTAATTTTAATGTAACACCAGCGCATCCTCGCCATCTCAATCTCCAGTCAACTCAGTGTGGAAACCCAAAATAGTCGATTTGGAATAATCTCAAGACAGCAAGTCGTCCCTTATACGGACACCCATATTAAGTCCAACAGTGAGTCCTTGTACTTCGACGAGACAGATTTCTCCTTCAATTCATTTAGGGAAATAGGCATAAGCATTTTAATATCCGCAAAGGGAAGTCCGTCTAAAGTCTCAGACACTCAAAATTCAAAGAAGTTCAGATTCCCTGCAAAAAATACCCTTTGAAGATCGCCTGCTTCTCTCCAAACATTCGCCAACCCAATTATCTCACATTAATAAATACCCCCAGATCCTACGTTGAGACTGCTTTACCAAGTTTGCCAGCATTCTCGTCTAGAAATGGCGCCCCTCTTTCTATCGCAGCAGTTTTCCACACACCCATTCCACTCCACCCTACTAATAGGAAGGATTCTACAGGTCTAGTAGACTCCCCCGGTCATCTGTGTCACCTCGACAGGAATACGTTGCAGTAACCTGTCAAGGGGTTTCCTGGACAATCCTAGATAACTAGCGGTGGTGCTCAATATTTCTGCTCGATATTTACTTCTCAATTTCGAACTTCTCTATATCCACATCGGGCCCTCAAGAAATAACACATTTCTTCCAGAACCGGGCGTGAGAATCTGTTCCCTGTGTTAAGTGGCCCGACAAAAACTAGACGACTAATCTGCCCTCCATCAGCAATTACCAACTTGCCCACTTACACTATTTATTCTAATAGACAGATCCTTGCTCAATAAGATGCCCCTGCTTCAGACTCTAGTTTTCTTTCACTGTCCAAATATTGTTATAGTAACTAGAAAATGGGCAACACCTTTCGTCCGACTCCGAAGCCTCTCTCTCTTTCATGAGTAATCAATATTATTCTAAATGATCGTCGCAACAGCCGTTGTGGGGAAACCTGTATCCATGTTAAGCAATAACTTGCATTTATACCATAAGAAAATGCATAATTTACGACATTTGTCCCTCGCAAGCATTTCAAACCAGAGCTAATTTAACTTTAAACTATTTCTTGGCTGCAGATGACTTCAATCTTTCTCAAGCTCAATGCTTTCTACCCTCCGGCCATATATATTTTGAGGACTTACTCGAAGCCTTATATATCGGTAGGTGGAATGGGGTTGTGACTTCCCAACCCAATGATTGAAAATACTAATTTAATAATCTGCAGAAATCGCCTGAAATTGACAGTGCCATATGTAGGCGCGCTTGGGAGTTCAGACCGAGACATAGCCGTGTATACAATAGAACTCAAAACAATTGAGTTTTTTCCAAAATTATAGTTTGTTCTGCAAATGCCGATCAAAGAATTCGCAGAATTATTTAAACATCATAGTTCCATGGCTCGTGTGATAACTTTCTATTTCTAAGATGTGAATACTTGACCTGACTAACTTTACGAAGTTTTGGATCGACCTATATCCCGTTTTTCCGTAAGAAAATAATTAATATCACGAGAGAGGTTTACCTTCCTTTATCTTTACGTCGTTGGCTGCGTATACTCTTTCGTCAATTGCCCCTGCAAAATGCAATTTCCGCTCTATTCTTTATTCGACCTATTTTTGAGAGGACAAAGAGGCTATCCGAAGAAAAGCGGAGAGCTGTTGAGGTCACATTAATAGAAAACCATTCGTTAAATGTCACGAAGAATTTTTCTTGCCATAAGAGTCCATAGAAAAACATGGCATCTCATCCGTCGAGACGCCCTTTGAAATGCTATAGCTGACGACAAGCTGTCAGCTGATAGTTTTAACTCTTTTTTGTCCATAACTTTTATTTAAAATTCATTCGCTCAATTTTTGACGATCCAGGATTGGAACCTATTACTTTCAAAATCTGGGACGTAACCGCATCCATTCGATATTTTTGCCAAATCCCTAGTCCTGAACCAGACGGTATTCCAGTCAGTATTATGAAGGCAGACTAATACAATGTTATTCCATCCCTCTGGTGTAAGTTATTTAAACTTGCTCTTGAAAGTGACACATTCCCCAGTACGTGGAAAGGATAGCGAATTCCGTCTATCCCAAAAGAAGCCAGACATTTCCACTAGACGACTTTCTATAAATAAGCGCACGTTCGACAGTTACAAAGTAATTGAAACCTTGGTCAAAGTGCACTGCCATAGGAGATCTGCCTAAAGAATCTTTATATATTTTAAGTGAGAGAAAGTCATTTGCGTGCAGACTAAATAGAAACTTTGCGTATCGTGCTTGGCATGGACTGCGCCTTCCTTTTTGATGATTTATTCCAACTTTTCAAGACTAATAACCTCTGTGGAATAAATTTAATGAAACGATTTTTCTGGTTGACTTGCCACCTGAAAACTATATATATCCTCCTCAGTCTGATTACAATATAGGTATTAATTTGCTCGAATTTTTGCTTTTGTCCCCCTTAACCCTCCAGTTTACTTCTCCAGTAAATATTTCGTCTGTAAGTACTCGCAATTTTCCGCACCTCATTTTCTGCCTCCAATCGGTAAATTTCAGCATTTATTTTGCGGTCGGCTTCCTTGCTGAAGTTTGATTCCATAAATTATTTTGCGAAAAACAACAGACTGGTTGCCATAATAAGAGTGAGGAAAAGCATTGATCTCCTACCTGTGAAATCTAAAAAAGCGAGATTTCAATCCTGCTAGCATGTTAAAAATTTCACAGATTAAAACAACATTAAGGAGTTTAAATACTTTTACTAGTCTGAAATAAAAGCGGAAAATTGACCCTCGTTTAAAAATGTCTCCTGCTGCAGAGGCTGTGAGACGGAATCGACCCGGGACTAAACAAGAGGTAGATGCCAGTTAATTTTAATTTAATCTCATTAGGAATGGTGTAAATGGCCTAATGAACCGTTTGAAGAAATGGATAGCACACTGGCTGTTCAGCAAGTAATATATATTACCATTTTTATGATTTAGTATATCCAACAACTCATCAGAAAGGATTTTCGAAATATAGATGAAATTCTTTCAGCTCCTGAAGGACAAGATCAAGGTGTTTGGAAATATGAGCATTTACGCCAATTTTGCATGGAGTTAAATGGCCTCGCCATACGTCTGCAAGAGCAGTGCACTCCGGACACGTGTGCTCAAATGACCGCCACAGAACAGTGGATTTTCCTCTGCGCTGCTCATAAAACCCCAAAAGAGGTTTTTTCCTCCTTTCTTTACCATAGCCTGATTTGCAATATTGTTACCATGGGCTAGATTGGTTCGTTAGTCCAGCTTTTGAACACCTGGCACCTTTATAGATGGTTAATAGTAGAACATCCCTCAGTAAAAATTGACTTTGGACCGAGCCATATTTTTTGTTTTTGACCTACAAGTAGTCGCGATCAGCTGATGCAGTACTGTAATGGATTGCAAGGCTGAGATCTGGCTGGCAGCTCTGTTGAACAATACCATGCAGTCCGATTAAAACATCTTCCTATAGTAGCAGTAGACCTTTGGCCAGTTATTTTGATTTCTACCACTGTCCTTGTGGTCAGGTTCGTAAATCAATGCCCTAGAAGTGCCGATCCCGGACAAACTGTTCTATTGGCTGTCGCGGACCGCGTTTACTCAGGATTCCCAGTAAACATTATGAATTTATCCGGTTCAGATATTAGGAGCTATGCCAATGCGTCCGAGATATTGAACATCGTCTGCAAGTGGTCCCGTTATATGGGCAAATTGTAGTGGAATCGAACTACTCGATCTCTGGTAAAAGTTGCTGGGATGTTCGAACCTTCCTTGACTCCGGTACCGAAGGCTGGACAACGTACCATCTTCACAGGTGCAAATTGGATGTTTGCTGCTTGTCTGAGGTTTAAACCCCAAAAATCGACTGCGAAAAAAAGATTTCAAAAATCAAACTCCGTGCAAATTCTGATAGACGCGGTGTGGCGTTTGTCCTCACTTCAAGTTAACCTCGCATTGCTTATCTATAAACCATTTAATGAGCAGCTAGTTTACGTACGACTAAAGGAGCTCCTGTCTTTTTTACGCTCCTTACATACTTACGCGCAATATTTATGGTGGACCAGCGTGACATAAACCATGTACTTACGGTTGCAGTAACTGCTTAGAATGCTCACTCGACGTGGTGTGCTGATTATTTCAGGGACCGGACTTACTCTTTAGACAGTCTTTTGGTCGTTTTCGTCTTGATTCCTCTCTCAACAATAACTGAAAAATGTCAAGTTTTTCTGGTCAGCGCTGGCTGATTTTCACTAACGTGGGATTTCGGCATCCTTACAAACGTCTACCTTTGGCACATTCTTGGTCGTCCACCGCAGGAGTTCAGTGTTGCCGCTCTCCATCCGGTACCGTTAGCTACTTTGAGACGTCGGAGATGAGGTCAACTCAAAAGCTTTCTTATCACAGTTCTTCAGGACATGGCAGTGATTCTTGGACCTTCGGTATTCGGTCTCCGTTACTGGCGGAGACAATCTGCGGAACTGCTCACACCTGCTGTCTCGGATCGCCGCACATTAACATAACGGAGGCCGGGTATATCAGGTATGCTCGCAGTCGTACTAAGTACAAATAAGTACATAAAGCGTGGCTTAACGCAGTTGGCCAAGGCGTGGGATGGCTTTCGTCGTTCGAGAAGTGAGCTGATAGGTCTTTGTGGGCAAAGAGATGCAATAGGCGGCGGTATTGATTACAACCGTGCCATTTAAAAATGGCTGTAGACAGGCCTTCTTTTCTTAATGCTCCATTTATGACACTCTTCGCCGGTGTAATTTTGATTATATCTTCATCCAAGGTGTATGATTAATTGCGTTTTCCTTACTTTTTCGATCTTTCATCCTGCAGCGAAAAGATTACCAAATTATTCAATTTCTTTGATTTTCTGCACATCTCCGTGGCTCTGTGATGGAGCCAGCGGGTTTAGATAGGTGATGCATCGTATAAGCAACTGCTTAGCAGAAGGACTGATGTTTTTAGGATTGCTCTTAACTAGGAAGGCTTTGTAAGCATGCCATTCAGCATTTCGTCCTGACGTTTTGTTCCCCTGCCCACTGTTGTCTGCCGGCAATAGAGGTCTATCAATTTCTGGCATAGATAACCGTCACTAGTTGATCGTCTCTTATGTATCCGTGTACTGTTTCAAAGAGTTGTGAGCATTTCTTTGCTCTAGTATAATGCCAAAAGTCAACCGTCTTTTATTCCACGACAGTACGTTAATCATTGCATGAAAATTTTTGATGTCCACAAAATTCTAATTTCTTAATGGAAGGGTAACCTTTGAGGTAGGAGGCTTTATATCGTTGTTCTTTACTTTCTAAAACAGTATACTTTGCCTGCAAACAACGTGTTCCTGATCTTTTCGAATTAACTAGCAGTCAAACTCGCCTTTTAGTGTCCAGCTATTGATTATACCCGTCATACCTTGGATGGTGCGGCGTGCCTCCTAAACAGCAACAAATATTTTCCTAGCCGGCAAGTTTTCCTTTCTCTTATTATGTATCCTATAGGGTTACCATTAAGGAATCGTCGATTGCCAAGTTAGGTTCAGTTTGCAGGCGTGTTTACCGAATCTTCTCGCATGCTTACTACCATCACAGGGCGATCTTCGATGAATTTGAGGTAAGACAGTTCCCTTTGCCTCTTCACTACTTTTATCTCTGCATACCGAGCTCCTGGTGCCGTTTGACTATGGTGTACTTTCAGTGGTCGTCTACAGTGTGTGATCTTTCCATGACCCTCTCAAAGAGCGTTTCCTTACAATAATTCTAACCCTCTTTTAGGAGAAGACCGCTTTATGCCATCGCTTTACATCCTTCGTTTTAAAATACAATTTGATGAACAAGGAGAATCTTCTAGTCCCAATTGCTGGCTCTGCTGTTGAGGATTGTAGTGCGGCGACAGCAGCGCCACCGACCAGCGGCGCGACCGACGTAGAAGTTTAGGTTTTGTATTTTGTTCCCTACTGTACGCCACGACCTTCCCTGTTTTTTTTAGTTTCATCTGCACTGTCGGCATGCATTTCATTTCCCAGGTGACCTTTTCACCATTGTAGGTCGATACAATGCGCAAATTTCCCTTGTCTCATCTGCCTTCCTTACCCACCGCATTGATTTTACATCAATTTTCACGTTCCCACATTTCATTATAAATTGTGCAACGAACATACGCTTCTTGATCATTTATATGGCGCCTGGCTGCTTCAGAATTCATATATGTTGGTAAGCTAAAAAAGAATCGTCGGGATTATTTCAACTGCTTCGTCAGTGGTCATGAGCTCACTTACGACTTTCAGGTGCTGTGGCACTTAGATTGTCAAGGCGCGTGAGACCGCTTCCGTGAAATTGAATGAAACATCCTATTTATAGCTCGATCGCACAAACGAGGTGCACCACTGCCTCACGAGGCGCATAAAGTCACGACTTGCGCACGTCTTTGTACGTTATAGACTTGCGTTGTATCGACCTCGTGTTTCAAGGTGACCTGGGACGGTCTCACCGGCCGATAGGTCTGAACGACTCACCTGCGTTTGCCGCATACTATTTCGCCTCCGATTTCCCCCAGAAGCGCGTTGGAGCTTGGATCCCACACAAGTGACACTGCCATAGAGACCATTTTAGAGAGAAATCAGTTTTACCCGGGTTACTAAGTAGGGGTCCGTTGCAACTCTCTAAGCCATTACTGGTAGCGCCTGGCAATATCTTCGAAGCGCGCCCGGTCGTTTATAGCGACGAATCAAGTACTCGATCCGCTTCGCTCTCCCATGTCTCAGTGGGTTGAGTGAACTAAGTCGGCTGATGGTGAAATTGGATCCAGTGGCTGACATGTCGCGGCGTCTGGGTGCAGTGCACGCCAGATAGGCTCGGGTAGCATAAGACTGTGAGTGTCAAAAAGACTAGTTGCAGTTCGGCCTTGTCACGAAGAGAGCCGAGTTATCAAGTTAACCGACGGCCTCTAGAGCGCCTCGGGAAGTTTAGGCGCGTCAGACTTATTAGTGAGGAATGTACCGACTTGCCATAAAGCATGCTACCTGGGTATCAATTTCGCTTATGTGCCAGTTGCCTGTCGAATATTCAGTCGTAGATCGCAACTAAGAAGCGGAAATAGGCTCATTACCACATTCAACAAAGCCCGAACATGGATAGGAGGCAATTCCATAACTAATAATAAAAACAGGAAGTAGACGAGAATCAACGTGAGAATTAGGTAGCAATAACAGGCCGGTCTAAGTCCTCGTCCTCAAAGTCAACATCATCAATGTCAACAAATAAGCGTTCATCAACTTCCACAATCTCGCCACCCT
Organism: Schistocephalus solidus; assembly: GCA_017591395.1. Lineage (NCBI taxonomy): Eukaryota > Metazoa > Platyhelminthes > Cestoda > Diphyllobothriidea > Diphyllobothriidae > Schistocephalus > Schistocephalus solidus. Next base: position 12,918 of record WEDG01011338.1, read on the forward strand.
CGGCTTCCAGGAAGGTGAGGTCCGACTCATCGAACTTGTCATCCCTGAGAAACATCTCTCGGCCAGTCAGACGTTTAACTGAACCCTGCGCAGGAGTGGCTTTCTTCTCTAGAAGAGCTCGCTTCTCTTGGACCTCGGCAATAAAAGCTTTATTCCACTGATTGAAGGACTCCACTGTGACATGGGTGCCGTGAAAACGTTTTTCCTCTTCAGCCAGAGTCAGTGCTTTGGCAGTTTGCATCTCAAACTGCTTGGCTCGCTCTAGGGCTGCGTCCGAGTATTCGTCCAACTTGATTTGCACCTCAGAAACAAGGTCAAAAATCATTATGCCACCAAGCGACCGTTGAATGATATCAGAGATCAGCATCACAAGTTCCGAAGTCTGATTTTCGGTCAAACCCACTGGACGTCGGACTTCGAAAATTGGTGCCTCATTGGGGTAGTTTTTAGAATACCTGAAGTACAAGAAACAAGAAATTCCAGCCTCCGGTGCATGTCCTCGTAGGTGTATTTCGAAGTCGTAAGGGGTGTTGGAGGACTTGCGCTGAAAGTTTTCCTCGTATATCGACGCTAGCACTTCGACTTCGTTTTCCTGATCCTCCGCCGCGGTCGACATACTTAACCTACAAGGTAGAGCAGCAGATCAGGAATAAGTGTAGAAACAAGCAAAATATTGTATGCCCAACAAGGGCAAGGACACTACATTTTTTTTACTTATAACGGCGTTCATCAGAGCTGGTTCAGCCGGTTCGACACTGGAAGTTCACGACCTAATAAACGATGGCTAGTACAGAAACAGGTGGACGGCACAGATGAACGTGTGAATTAGAGATAATAGCGGCGTTTTGGGTCGTTCAGAATTGCTAACACGGCTGGCTCTTGTAAACCGTGGATAAACAGCATTAAGAAACGCCAGAAAATTGCAAATCGATCATGAAAACTATTTGGACTGACCCATAAAAGGTGCCGGTTCATCAATTCCGAAAGCTAAGATGATCGGCAAATAAGTTTCAAGGGAAAATATCGTTCCAGCAGATTTAACAAGGCAGATCTTAAAAGAAATAGTGCATGACAGCTCGTCTTTTGTGGAGCCTAGGTAATAAAGACACCTTCTGAGCACGTTTAATTATGGTTGAAATAACGTCGCCCATTTTTGAGTGCATCTTTTTCCGGTTTCTATGTAATTCTTGCATCACGTTGAGGTATCCCTTTAGAAACGAATAATTTCGCACATACGCTTTTATAAGAAATTAAGTGTGCAGAACAATCCCTATGGTGGATTTATGATATCAAGGAGGGTTTTGCGAATAATTTTGGATGTACATAAACTTGCTGCTTTCAGACAAATATAACAGTGTAACCAAAGAATGAGCGAAAAATTCTTAGAAGGGGAAAATTTTACTGAGCAACCATTAAAATAACAACTAATTAATCTGGTAAAGTTTACCGACAGTAGTTTCCAATCGCAGAGCTATTTTATTTTAGTCAGCGATGCTGGCCGAGGACTCAAACTCAATTTTTACCCGACGTGAAATGACGTGCAACTAACACCTTCGCCTGGAATTGGCCTGGGTCCACAAAAATAAGTTTCGATACTGGAAGACAACTCAGTAAAAGTGACAGGTGGCGACAATTAATTAAAAATTATGAGAAGGCTTAAAGTAGTCAATCAACTGGCCGATCATTTCATCATGTTTCTAACATAAATAAAGTACCATGATATGCTTTTGGCAGGTATGATTGAGTGACTCCAGTGGATGAGAATGCCAGGTTAAACGACTCAAATGGAAAGATCAACCAAGATTTTTGCTTTCTAGCTTGGAAAGGTCTGGCAATAAGCTTTACAGCAAGCGACGCAACCACTTCTACTATTTACAACACATTCCCCAAATTCCTAGGACAATTTTTCCTCTATTACTCCGTGCCATCTGTGTTCATTTGACGGTTACGGACAGAATTCTCGACCGGCCTGATTGTTCATACGCAAGAGACCTGGGAAGGGTACTTTAACAATGCCACATACGTCTACATTTGCAATTGGCACAACAGCGAGCATGTCTGATCTAGCCGGCCTCTATCATATTGCGGATTGTACCTAACCACGCGTGATGTTTCTCGGCAGCGAATCTGGTCAACTTAGCCAAATTATCTTCTCCAACGATGGAAACCGAATAAGCATTTCCATATCTAAGAAAAATAAGAGTCAGGTTTTGATTTGACTTCCCCTTCGATGTCTGCAAGTGGGAACAGCGCCGGATCGACGGCACCAACACTAAGCTCGTGAGGCGGGCGATGTAGAATGAACCCAAATGACCTCATTCGTCTTTCTTTGATGGTATGGGCATCCTAGCGATGTTGTTGCAACGGGTGTAGCCTGCCCCATTTGAGACAAAGTCGGTGTACTTCAATCAAAGGAAGGTGTAAAAACAGTGGTGGTCAAATACGTCCAGTTTTAGCTTATCTTTCACGCGTACAGCTCAACATTCAGACAAGGAATGACCGGACGAAGTTACGGTACACGCGAGTCTTTGTGGTGATGGGGATGTCGAGCGGGGCCCATAGGCAATTTTAATGCTGAAGAAACCTGGCGAGCAGCATCCATTCGAGAGACATTCGTTCTCACTGTCTGTTGAAAAACAGCCACGCCCAAACTTATTTGAATCTGTCTAATTTTTCAAGCTCGATAAGGACCTGCTTTCGGCCAGAGATGCAGCTTGAAAAGCCTTTGGTCTTCCAAGCATGTGTTGACAAACCAACGGATTATGAGAATTCATTCACTCGCAACACCAACGAATGGAGGTCACCAACGCTTGAGGCTGGTAAGGCGATATTATCAACGTAGTTGCGACCAGTCAGCCAGCTTCCGGGTGCAAATTCAACATTTTCAGAACCCGCAGGCCCTTTCCAAGAATCCAGCCAACAACGTAGATGAACAGAATGGGCAGCAGAATAAAACCTTGTCTAACGCTAGATCGGATATCGAACGGCTAGTACAGATTTTTATGAATCAGGACTCGGACAGTAGTAGAAAGATAGTAGGTTTTGTATCTGACTAATTCATCCGGTAGAGTACACAAACGTTTAAGCTCGGGTCGTGGGTTCAAGCCGCACGTTGGGTAAGCCACGCTGGCCAACGACCGATCTAAGACAATGCGCCCAGGCCTCGCAGTTTCACGCGCGGCGCATAATATACACGGGAGTATGATAGTATTATCGGACTTAGCAAGCACAAGCTATGTAGGCTAGTCTGAAGATTTATACTGGTGTGAGTAGACAGTGCCCTCGGTGAATGTGACTGCAGTCAAATGGGAATGGGACAGACAGCAAGAGGTGACGTCGGACAGACAATTTCACGGTAGGCAGGCGGTTCTTTCAACCTTCTCGGTGTAGGTATTACCTCACATATAACATCGACTGTGCTGACTGAACAAGGAATGACATACTCTTATCGGATGTACGACTGCCTTGTGATCTTCTGGCTATTCCTTATGACAGATATAATGTAATTCAAGACAGCATATGCTGAGATTTGTTGAGAAGGCGTTTCACAAAGTTCAGAAAATATAACAGACTGCTGTAAAACTGCTCAACGGAACGACAGGTTTTTCAGTTTCGGATTCATCCCGGTGGGAAATGACGTAAATACTGTTTCGTTGTGAATTATGCATGCGCATTAATCACAGACACTCTTCCTCACTTAACGACCAGAGCAACCGGTTGCAAGTCAAGCATCAACAACTTCAGCAGATTGCGTTAATACTTATGTCTTATACGGTTTCCAACGCATCACCGAAACGCCTTCTCTGTAGGCACCAAACCCACAAGGCAGGCCCGCCTAGTATATTGCCAAATCCTGAAGTGAATATTATGGCTCAGCCGATTTAACACTAGAGGGTTGATACAATGGTGGGAGACCTTCGATTAACAGGGGTCCACATGCGATATCCGCAGTCGCCTGACAGCACGGACAGTTTTATCATTCAAGGAGGCTCTAGAAGAGGATCCACTACATGCATCAGATGACAAGGAAACTAAATTCCTTGACGCTTATTTAAAAGCTCGGGTCCTCAATAATACTAATACTTACTGATTACTTAATTAATGGGAAAAGTGCGTTGCAGGCGCGGACAGGTCGTCTAGATTTGCCACACACTGAGCCTAAGCCCATGTGCGTGCACATTTGGTGGCATTGACAGTGTCTCATAATCGTAGCCTGATGAGTGGGGAAAGATAGTGTGTCAGACGCCGTGTCAGCAAGCCTCAGTATAAAGTAATTCACGCAAGAGTCGCCAGTTCTGCGCCCACCGCGGCCGTGGAGCATACGCGTATGCCCCACGTTCGTATGAGTAACAGTCGAACTATCATTTGATAAGGAGAGAGCAACGTACATCGGCACAAATAGATGAACGCTGTTTTCATTATGTACAAAATCCAAGCTTAGTTTTCTTTACAGGAACGTTTTCCGAATTTTCTTACCTCGCGATAAAGACATAAACGGCACAACAACACGGAACTAATGCGTGCTGACCTCCAGCCTCAAAACCATAATATGCTTGAAGGTCAGAAGCAGCTCTTCGAGGAAATAGGGAGTCGATTCTGAGCCGAAAAGTCGACGACCAAAGTAACGGCAGTTGAAACACGGTAGAGGATATTTATTAAACATTAAATTAATTTCAATTTAAAAACTATGAAAATATCTCTGGTGTCCACAGTATATATTTCGGGACCCTGAGGCCGCTTCTCGGTCTGAAGTATTCTGAAACGGTGTGGCACATTTATTGAACAACGTTCTGTCTTGCCAAAACAACTGTGCAATATTCGAACTGTAATTGAATACTTATAAATATTTTTTATTTCAACTGCTAAAATCTGCAGGCTTAATGAACGGGAGGAAAACAGTGAAGTACATAGCAGATATCCGGAAGAGGGTGGACGTAAACACATCGGACAGGACATGGACAACCTGCAGCAGCTCTAAGTAGTGGAGGTATCATTCTTAATCATAATCGGTAGGAAAAAAATGCATCGCAAAACTGAACTTCAACAAACTGAGTAAAGAAGAAAAAGCGACGAAAAATGAGTGTTCAAAGTGCGAAAAAAGGATGAATGTATATGAATAACGAAATTTTTTAACAATCTTCATTTTTATTTTAGGATTAATGTGTCAATACGAATGTCCCGAATGACAATATCGGTCGGGTGTCCATAAACATATCGGACAGAGAGACGGTGAATTTCTAAAGGCTGTATTTTATGCAGCATCTACCGCACTCCATCTTCCTTCTTCCACCGGAGACCGACACCAAACAGGGTCAAAAAGACGGGAAGAATGATTAGACGAAGTGGCTGACAAGGCAATAGAGTCCCTCTACATATGCTACATATCCCTGGTCCGTGCAGCACGAGTCAGATTCTAACAGAAACAAACACGCGGCTGCGATCCTGACAGATTGTGTGCGTCAAAGAGGCACAGATCAGTCGTCTCTCAGAGCCGATCTGTTCCCTAATACGGAGATTGCATGCAGTTTACTGAGAAAGTGAAACAGCCCGTCAAGCATCACACATTATATACACATTATACACATATTATATATGCCAATGATATTTTCCCGTCCCTTCTATGTAAGATATTTAATCTAGCTCTTTAAAATGAAACCTTTCCCAGTGTATGGAAGGAATCGCACATTCTACCTATCCCCAAGCACGGTTAATCTACGTCATTTGACGATTTTCGGCCAATCAACACACTATCCGAAGCTTCGAAAATCCTGGAGACCTTGATCAAAGATAAGATGATGTATCATTTATCTGAGAATAACCTATTGCGTACAGCCCAGCATGCGTTCCTCAAAACAAGGTCTTGTGATACATGTCAGCTCTCTTTCTTTGATCATGTTCTACAATCTAGGGATAATGGCTTTGCACTTTACATAGTCTATTTCGATTTCACCAAGGCCTTCGATCGTGTTGACCATGCCCTTCTTCTCCCGAAACTCTCCTCTTTCGGTATATGTGGTAAGCTTATGAGCTTGACATCTTCTTACCTGAGCTCTCTTACACAGCATGTTAAGATCTCCAATGCTTTCTCAAACTCGGCACGTGTGAGGAGTGGAGCTATTCAGGGTAGTGTGCTAGGCCCCCTTTTATTTGTCTTTTTGTCAATGATGTGCCAGGTTTATTTCGAAATGGTATGCCCTTTATGTATGCCGACGATTTAAAAGTTGCCTATCGATACAAGCCAGCAGATCGCGACACCGTGCTTGATCTATTAAAAAATGATCTCGAGGCATTTGCCCAGTGGTGCTTCACATGGCACCTTTCCCTTTCTTGGCACAAATGTTCCGTTATGGTTGTCGGTGACAACCATCAGCCTCATCTAAGCATAGATGGCCACGATATAAATGTACCTGGCGTTGTTAAGGACCTGGGCATATCATATTCCAAAGGTCTCAATCTTTCAGAGCATTGCACCCTGATTGTCTCCAAAGCACGCAGAACTGCCGGGTTTATCCTCCGAAATTTTAAAACTATTGATATTAGACTCCGCCTTTATAAAATGAACGTTAGACCTGGCCTGGAATACTGCTCGTTTCTATTTAGCCTTCTGCGCGCTAGCGAACAGAAGAAAATAGAATCGGTCCAACACTTCTTCACGAAAAGAATTTAGTTCGTTGGAGCACCGTAATCTGTCGTATCAAGCACGTTGTGGGCTTGTAAACATTGCTCCTTTATGGTTTCGCCGAGTGCAGAAGGGACTCTTCGTGCTGTTTAAGCTTTTGAATAGTCGTACATATAATCCCCTTACCACTGTGAGGCAGCTTGACCATCCTCGGCGCAGCAGTCATCGCGATGTCTTTTTATTTCTTCCAGTTAAGTATCGACGGTTCTTTTCGGTTAACGCCATGACCACGTGGAATAAACTTCCCCATAATATAAAAATCCAGCGGAGTTATTAGTTGTTTAAGTTAACTATTACTAGTTTTTTGCATTCAGAACAGTTTCCAAGATTTCTGGGCACCGATACGGTAGAATCTGTTTTCCTGCCCGACGGAGTGCGCGGCATCTGAACCCGATCCCAAGTGTTACCGTCTATGCAGCCTGCCCCCGCTGACTTCTTCGGCAGACAGTGAGCAACCGTACACGGATGCTTTCTTGCCTGGTGCAGAATCCCGGTTCCTAGCAAAGACAGAGAGACTGCATACAGACTGCAATTGTGTTAACCCTTCCCTGATCTGAATTGCTATCATCCTTACAGGCGGCAGTTTTTTCTCCTGAATAACATAAATATAGGGAAAAATATTTATTAATGATATATATTCAGGAGATTTTTTCAATGTTAGCCTCTACCCACTGAATATTTCATCTGACAATGCCAGTAAACCGGCATTAAATACAACTATTATTATTATTATTATTATTATTATTATTATTATTATTATTATTATTATTAATAGAACAAATCATCACGTTTTCTCATAGGGACGAGCGACTCGTTTATCACCCACGTGAGCCCACCATATAGGCCAGTGACACTGCGAATTGTGAACTGCTCTTCTTCTGTAAGAGTTGTCAGCATTAGGATTGATTCTAAGCTGGCAAGGAAGTCAAGGTTATTGGGATCCGATGGATTGTATTTCATTCCTTTATACAGCGCGTTTTCCTCTGTTGTTGTTAGGACCTTGGAGGATAGGTTTATTGGACTAGTAGTATCACCGCGACTTTTATGAAAAATCGGTATCGACTTTTTCTCCAAGAAGCTTCTCTTTTTGAGCCGTTCCATTTCTGAGACACGTCGGATAGTCTCTTGAAGAGTTTAAAATTCGTGTGTATTTACGAATTCGATAATATGCATCCTTTATGAATGCTCCAAGCATTTGGTGGCCATGGTACATAGCGGACTGAAACCCCTGGGGTGACCTTATTGCCGCCTTTACCTCACCATTTTCAGGAGAATCCCATTGTCACGATCTCAGTGTAGAAACGATAAAACGAATAATACCCGCCCAATGATAAAATGACGCACATGCCTGGAAGCAATGCACTCAAATGAGGTATGCATCAATCGGCATATAGATTTAGATGCTACATACAAAATCCTCAAGGAAAAATTCAAATCCACACGACAAATCATCATGGGATGACAAACTGCACTAAACGCGTATTGGAGCAAACATTGCCCAACCGTAGGATCTTCGGTTAGACACGGTTAATTAGGGTATTATTCTTGTACACATCCCAAAGCCTGACGAGGAGCTGCGGGACCAGTTTCAAAAATGAACGTATTAAACTTTATAATTTCCCAAAGAATTGCATCATTTCTAATTAACAATCTTACAAAGCCCGTTTTTTAACGTTTATATATATATATATATATGAAAAGAAGGCATCCCAAGAAATAAATTTGAAATTGAATAAGTTCTATGGGAAATGGAGCTTTATTGTGTAAATTTTTAACACCGGTTCTCCGGGTCGTCGTCAGACGCAGGCGGGTAGCAAATGTGGCAAAAACAGTTGACATCGTAATCACGCGAAAAAATCGATACTGGCGTGAACATTGGCACCAGTGAGCGTCCGCCGTGTGTATCAGCCTGTCTTGATTGGTTCTCGTTTCTTCAATTTCTCATTGAGATGTCTGTACGTCGCATCCAACTCAATATGTCTGTTGATGCATGACTCATCTGAATGCATCGCCTCGAGGAACTCTCCACCTTTTTTGGAGGAACAGGCAGTGACAATCCGAGTTTTATCCCAAGCGAAGGTGTGCCCAAAAGACAGGCTGATACACACGGCGGCCGCTCACTGGTGCCAATGTTTACGCCAGTATCGATTTTTTCGCGTGATTACGATGTCAATGGTTTTTGCCACATTTGCTACCCGCCTGCGTCTGACGACGACCCGGAGAACCGGTGTTAAAAATTTACACAATAAAGCTCCATTTCCCATAGAACTTATTCAATTTCAAATTTATTTCTTGGGATGCCTTCTTTTCATATATATATATATATATAAACTTGAAGCATTTTCTCCCGGGTATGAATTTAAAACAGGCGTAAACAGCAGGATTTATTGGTACCAAGAAATTTCGCGACGGCTTATCAACTGCAACCCGTCTTTGCATAACACAAGTAACGAATGAAATTGGACAGCAGTTTGAATTAACAGAAAATCAATACATAACAGCAAGGTCCAATGGACAACGTAAATAACTTCAAGAAAGAAAATGTGAGGGAGAAGCTTATACAACTAAAGCCATGAATCATCTAGGGTGAAAATCACCAGGGCAATTGTAGATTGATCACGTGGTCTAGTTGCTTACAAAGATTGGGTTTCTCCCTCCGTATATACGCTGCTTCCAAGTAGCGCAATGTCCGAGTTGTTCGTGCCCGAACAAGTACTCGGAAAGCTGTTTTGAGGTCTACATAATGACCACTGTCTAGTATATGTTTAGTAATCGAAGAACGTGGTACTTTATTTTCTTGTTTAAACAACCAATTAGGTAAATGTTCAGCGGCTCTGGTTGCTAATTGCCTTTGCGTTCGCCCAATGTACTTGCATCCACAAGTGCACGTGAATTCATAAACACAATTTGGGGTGGCGTGCAACGGCAAGGCATCCTTTGGGTGGTTGATTGGCAGGCTTCTAGTACGATTGATAAAGAAGAGCTGAGCTGCATTGTATGTTCTTCCAATGGTGCCGCATAATCGTCGCTTGATAGTATTAGAAATATTGTCACCCTTAAAGGGTAAGTATATGCTAACGGGCTTTTTTGGAACTGAATGTTCCACCACTTTTGGTCGTAAGGTGTTGCTATATTTTTGAATAAAACGTGCAGGATATCCACAGTTAAGTAAGGCTGATTTGATGCAGGCAATTTCTGTATCTAGAGTTTCACTTGAACAAATATTTCTCGCCCTTTGAAAAAGTGTATGTACCAAATTTCGTTTCCATTGTACTGGTACAAAGCTTTTAAAGTTCAAGTATTGCCCTTTCCAAGTATTTTTGTGGAAGACAGAGCGCCTTATTGAGCCATCATCCTCTCTGAACATGAGGACGTCTAGGAAAGGTAGCGTGTTGTTCTGTTCCATGTTCATTGTAAATTTTATCTTATGATTCAATGTATTCATGGTAGAAAGAAGGGGAAAGATGAAACTAAAGCAATGGAGAAATCAGTTTGGAAAATGGTTAAACAGTTGTTGGACAAAAACCTGATTGATACTAATACTGCGCTCTCTCTAAAACCAAAAGGTACACATATCCCCAGATTATATGGATTACCCAAAACACATAAGAAGGATATACCTCTAAGGCCGATTCTTTCAATGTCTAATACACCTCAACATAGACTAGCTAAATGGCTTGTAAGGGAGCTACAACCAATTCGAAAACTTTTTTCCACTTATACCACAAAAGACAGTTTTCATTTTATTGAAGAAATTAAGCGCTTAAACATCGCCGGTAAGTGTATGATCTCATTGGACGTGGAATCTTTATTTACAAATGTACCATTGGATGAAACAATAGATGTTATATGCGCCCATGCGGCTAAAACCCGTCTGTCGCCCGAAGTACTACGTAAATTGTTGACACTTTGCACCAAAAATGTTCAACTGCTGTTTAATGGGCAAATCTATAGACAAATTGATGGAGTCGCAATGGGAAGTCCACTTGGACCAACCTTCGCCGATGTTTTTATGGGTCACTTAGAAGAAAAGGTGTCCTCAAATTGAAGATGACAACATTATACAGAAGATACGTAGATGATATATTTGCGATTGTTGATAACAAGAAAGACGCCGCAGACCTTCTTTCTACCATGAATACATTGCATCATAAGATAAAATTTACAATGAACATGGAACAGAACAACACGCTACCTTTCCTAGACGTCCTCATGTTCAGAGAGGATGATGGCTCAATAAGGCGCTCTGTCTTCCACAAAAATACTTGGAAAGGGCAATACTTGAACTTTAAAAAGCTTTGTACCAGTACAATGGAAACGAAATTTGGTACATACACTTTTTCAAAGGGCGAGAAATATTTGTTCAAGTGAAACTCTAGATACAGAAATTGCCTGCATCAAATCAGCCTTACTTAACTGTGGATATCCTGCACGTTTCATTCAAAAATATAGCAACACCTTACGACCAAAAGTGGTGGAACATTCAGTTCCAAAAAAGCCCGTTAGCATATACTTACCCTTTAAGGGGTGACAATATTTCTAATACTATCAAGCGACGATTATGCGGCACCATTGAAAGAACATACAATGCAGCTCAGCTCTTCTTTATCAATCGTACTAGAAGCCTGCCAATCAACCACCCAAAGGATGCCTTGCCGTTGCACGCCACCCCAAATTGTGTTTATGAATTCACGTGCACTTGTGGATGCAAGTACATTGGGCGAACGCAAAGGCAATTAGCAACCAGAGCCGCTGAACATTTACCCTAATTGGTTGTTTTAAACAAGAAAATAAAGTACCACGTTCTTCGATTACTAAACATATACTAGACAGTGGTCATTATGTAGACCTCAAAACAGCTTTCCGAGTACTTGTTCGGGCACGAACAACTCGGACATTGCGCTACTTGGAAGCAGCGTATATACGGAGGGAGAAACCCAATCTTTGTAAGCAACTAGACCACGTGATCAATCTACAATTGCCCTGGTGATTTTCACCCTAGATGATTCATGGCTTTAGTTGTATAAGCTTCTCCCTCACATTTTCTTTCTTGAAGTTATTTACGTTGTCCATTGGACCTTGCTGTTATGTATTGATTTTCTGTTAATTCAAACTGCTGTCCAATTTCATTCGTTACTTGTGTTATGCAAAGACGGGTTGCAGTTGATAAGCCGTCGCGAAATTTCTTGGTACCAATAAATCCTGCTGTTTACGCCTGTTTTAAATTCATACCCGGGAGAAAATGCTTCAAGTTTATATATATATATATATATGAAAAGAAGGCATCCCAAGAAATAAATTTGAAATTGAATAAGTTCTATGGGAAATGGAGCTTTATTGTGTAAATTTTTAACACCGGTTCTCCGGGTCGTCGTCAGACGCAGGCGGGTAGCAAATGTGGCAAAAACCATTGACATCGTAATCACGCGAAAAAATCGATACTGGCGTAAACATTGGCACCAGTGAGCGGCCGCCGTGTGTATCAGCCTGTCTTGTGGGCACACCTTCGCTTGGGATAAAACTCGGATTGTCACTGCCTGTTCCTCCAAAAAAGGTGGAGAGTTCCTCGAGGCGATGCATTCAGATGAGTCATGCATCAACAGACATATTGAGTTGGATGCGACGTACAGACATCTCAATGAGAAATTGAAGAAACGAGAACCAATCAAGACAGGCTGATACACACGGCGGACGCTCACTGGTGCCAATGTTCACGCCAGTATCGATTTTTTCGCGTGATTACGATGTCAACTGTTTTTGCCACATTTGCTACCCGCCTGCGTCTGACGACGACCCGGAGAACCGGTGTTGAAAATTTACAAAATAAAGTTCCATTTCCCATAGAACTTATTCAATTTCAAATATATATATATATATGTCCTGCACTTAATAATTTCAGAAATTATTAACCCGATTATTCTCTGGAGTCCATATACCAGAAACTGCATAGAGAA
>WEDG01011340.1:0-15415 GCA_017591395.1 Schistocephalus solidus
AAGACAAAGGGAGACCGGAATGGCCATTTCTGGCTTATTAGCCGTCATCAGCCAGTCATACCCATCCCAAGTGTGGCACACCAGGATTCTGAACCCGCGACCTTTTGGTATTTGAGTCGAACGCTCTACCATTGAGCCACGGGTTATGTAATTTGTCGGTTGTGATCGGGAATATGACAATAGTGTGGGGCTGACCGATCTGCCATAGGAACATGTATGTTCCGTTGTGCCCTGGAGCTCAGACTAAAGCCCTCGCAGGCGGTCGCATAGTGAGCGTGTAGCATTTGTTGATGAAAGATGGAACCGACAAAGACAAGGGAGACCGGAATGGCCATTTCTGGCTTATTAGCCGTCATCAGCCAGTCATACCCAATCCCAAGTGTGGCACACCTGGGATTCGAACCCGCGACCTTTAGTATTTGAGTCGAACGCTCTACCATTGAGCCACGGGCTCGTTGTTTTGTCGGTTGTGGTTGGGAATATGATGATAGTGTAGGGCTCCCCGATCTGCTAAAGGAAAATGTATGTTCCGTTGTGCCCTGGAGCTCAGACTAGAGCCCTCGCAGGCGGTCGCATAGCGACGTGTAGCATATGTTGATAAGGTGGAACCGACAAAGACAAGGGAGACCGGAATGGCCATTTCTGGCTTATTAGCCGTCATCAGCCAGTCATACCCAATCCCAAGTGTGGCACACCTGGGATTCGAACCCGCGACCTTTGGTATTTGTGTCTAACGCTCTACCATTGAGCCACGGGCTCGTTGTTTTGTCGGTTGTGGTTGGGAATATGATGATAGTGTAGGGCTCCCCGATCTGCTAAAGGAACATGTATGTTCCGTTGTGCCCTGGAGCTCAGACTAGAGCCCTCGCAGGCGGTCGCATAGCGACGTGTAGCATATGTTGATAAGTCGGAATCGACAAAGACAAGGGAGACCGGAATGGCCATTTCTGGCTTATAAGCCGTATTCAGCCAGTCATACCCAATCCCAAGTGAGGCACACCTGGGATTCGAACCCGCGACCATATGTGTTTTAGTCAAGCGCTCTACCATTGAGACACGGGCTCGTTGTTTAGTCGGTTGTGATCGGGAATATGATAGTAGTGTGGGGCTGATCGATTTGCTTAAGGAACGTGTATGTTCCGTTGTGCCCTGGAGCTCAGACTAGAGCCCTCGCAGGCGGTCGCATAGTGACGTGTAGCATATGTTGATAAGTCGGAACCGACAAAGACAAGGGAGACCGGAATGGCCATTTCTGGCTTATTAGCCGTCATCAGCCAGTCATACCCAATCCCAAGTGAGGCACACCTGGAATTCGAACCCGCGACCTTTGTGTTTGAGTCGATCGCTCTACCATTGAGCCACGGGCTCGTTGTTTAGTCGGTTATGATCGGGAATATTATGATAGTATGGGGTTTATTAATCTGCATAAGGAACATGAATGTTCCGTTGTGCCCTGGAGCTCAGACTAGAGCTCTCGCAGGCGGTCGCATAGCGACATGTAGCATATGTTTATAAGGTGGAACCGACAAAATAAGGGAGGCCCGAATGGCCATTTCTGGCTTGTTAGCCATTATCAGATAGTCATTCCGTATCCCAAGTGTGGCACAACTGGGATTCGAACCTGGACCTTTGTTATTTGAGTCAAACGCTATACCATTGAGCCACGGGTTCTTTGATTTGTCGGTTGTGATCGGGAATATGATGATAGTGTGGGGCTGACCGATCTGCTAAAGGAACATGTATGTTCCGTTGTGCCCTGGAGCTCAGACTAGAGCCCTCGCAGGCGGTCGCATAGTGACGTGTAGCATATGTTGATAAGATGGAACCGACAAAGACAAGGGAGAACGGAATGGCCATTTCTGGCTTATTTGCCGTCATCAGCCAGTCATACCCAATCCCAAGTGAGGCACACCTGGGATTCGAACCCGCGACCTTTGGTATTTGTGTCTACGCTTCTACCATTGAGCCACGGGCTCGTTGTTTTTGTCGGTTGCGAGTCGGGAAATATGATGATAGTGTAGGGCTCACCGATCTGCTAAAGGAACATGTATGTTCCGTTGTGCCCTGAGCTCAGACTCAGAGCCCCTCGCAGTCGGTCGCATAGTGACGTGTAGCATATGTTGATAAGATGGAACCGAAAAAGACAAGGGAGACCGGAATGGCCATTTTCTGGCTTATTAGCCGTCATCAGCCAGTCATATCAATCAAAGTGATGGCACGAACCTGGGGATTTCCGAACCCGCGACCTTTCGTTTGAGTCAGAAACGCTCTACATTGAGCCACGGGCTCGTTGTTTGTCGGTTGTGATCAGGGAATATGATGATAGTGTGGGCTTGACCGATCTGCTATAAAGGAACATGTATGTTCCGTTTGTGCCCTGGAGCTCAGACTAGAGCCCTCGCAGGCGGTCGCTATAGCGACGTGTAGCATATGTTGAAAGGTGGAACCGATAAAGACAAGGGGAGACCGGAATGGCCATTTCGTGGCATAAGCCGTCATCAGCCAGTCATACCCCATATCCCAAGTGTGGCACACCTGGGATTCGAACCCGCGACCTTTCGGTATTTGAGTGCAAACGCTCTACCATTGAGCCACGGGCTCGTTTGATTTTGTCGGTTGTGATCAGGAATATGATGATAGTGTGGGGCTGACCGATCTGCTTAAAGGAACATGTATGTTCCGTTGTGCCCTGGAGCTCAGACTAGAGCCCTCGCAGGCGGTCGCATAGCGACGTGTAGCATATGTTGATAAGGTGGAACCGACAAAGACAGGGAGACCGGAATGGCCATTTCTGGCTTATTTAGCCGTCATCAGCAGTCATACCCAATCCCAGCGTAGGGCACACCTGGGATTCGAACCTGCGACCTTTGATGTTTGAGTCGAACGCTCTACCATTAAGCCACGGGCTCGTTGTTTTAGTCGGTTGTGATCGGGAATATGATGATAGTATGTGGGAGCTACCAATCTGCATAGGAACATGTATGTTCCGTTGTGCCCTGGAGCTCAGACTCTAGCGCCTCGCAGGCGGTCGCATAGCGACGTGTAGCATATGTTGATAAGGTGGAACCGACAAAGACAAAGGGAGACCGGAATGGCCATTTCTGGCTTATTAGCCGTCATCAGACAGTCATACCCAAATCCCAAGTTTGGCACACCTGGGATTTGATCCCGCGACCTTTGGTATTTGTGTCTATTGCTCTACCATTGAGACACGGGTTCTTTGATTTGTTGGTTGTGATCGGTAATACGATGATAGTGTGGGGCTTACCGAATGGCTTAACAAACATGCATGTTCCGTTGTGCCCTGAGCTCAGACTAGAGCCCTCGCAGGCGGTCGCATAGCGACGTGTAGCATATGTTGATAAGGTGGAACCGACAAAGACAAGGGAGAACGGAATGGCCATTTCTGGCTTAGTAGCCGTCATCAGCCAGTCATACCCAATCCCAAGTGTGGCACACCTGGGATTCGAACCCGCGACCTTTGGTATTTGAGTCGAACGCTCTACCATTGAGCCACGGGCTCGTTGTTTTGTCGGTTGTGATCGGGAATATGATGATAGTGTGGGGCTAACCGATCTGCTTAAAGGAACATGTATGTTCCGTTGTGCCTGGAGCTCAGACTAAGAGCCCTCGCAGGAGATCGCATAGCGACGTATAGCATATGTTGATAAGTGGAACCGACAAAGACAAAGGGAGACCGGAATGGCCATTTCTGGCTTATTAGCCGTCATCAGCCAGTCATACCCAATCCCAGAGTGTGGCACCTGGATTCGAACCCGCGACCTTTGGTATTTGAGTCGAACGCTCTACCATTGAGCCACGGGCTCGTTGATTTTTGTCGGTTGTGATCGGGAATATGATGATAGTGTGGGGCTGACCGATCTGCTTAAGGAACATGTATGTTCCGTTGTGCCCTGGAGCTCAGACTAGAGCCCTCGCAGGCGGTCGCATAGCGACGTGTAGCATATGTTGATAAGGTGGAACCGACAAAGCAAAAGGAGACCGGAATGGCCATTTCTGGGTTATAAGCCGTCTTCAGCCAGTCATACCAAATCCCAAGTCCAGCATACCTGGGATTCGATCCAGCGAACTTTGGTATTTGTGTCTAACGCTCTACATTTGAGCCACGGGTTCTTTGATTTGTTGGTTGTAATCGGTAATATGATGATAGTGTGGGGCTCACCGAGCTGCTTATCAGGAACATGTATGTACCGTTGTGCCATGGAGCTCAGACTAGAGCCCTCGCAGGCGGTCGCATAGCGACGTGTAGCATATGTTGATAAGGTGGAACCGACAAAACAAACGGGGAGACCGGAATGGCCATTTCTGGCTTATTAGCCGTCATCAGCCAGTCATACCCAATCCCAAGTGTGGCACACCTGGGATTTCGAACCCGCGACCTTTGGTATTTTGAGTCGAACGCTCTACCATTGAGCCACGGGTTCTTTGATTTGTCGGTTGTGATCGGGAATATGATGATAGTGTGGGGCTCACCGATCTGCTTAAGGAACATGTATGTTCCGTTGTGCCCTGGAGCTCAGACTAGAGCCCTCACAGGCGGTCGCATAGCGACGTGTAGCATCTGTTGATAAGGTGGATCCGACAAAGCAAAGGGAGACGGAATGGCCATTTCTGGCTCCTCAGCCGTTATCAGCCAGTCATACCCGATCCCAAGTGTGGCACACCTGGGATTCGAACCCGCGACCTTTGGAATTTGAGTCGAACGCTCTACCATTGAGCCACGGGCTCGTTGTTTTGTCGGTTGTGATCGGGAATATGATGATAGTGTGGGGCTCACCGATCTGCTTAGAGAACATGTATGTTCCGTTGTGCCCTGGAGCTCAGACTAGAGCCCTCGCAGGCGGTCGCATAGCGACGTGTAGCATATGTTGATAGGTGGAACCGACAAAGACAAAGGGAGACCGGAATGGCCATTTCTGGCTTATTTAGCCGTCATCAGCCAGTCATACCCAATCCCAAGTGTGGCACACCTGGGATTCGAACCCGCGACCTTTGGTATTTGAGTCGAACGCTCTACCATTGAGCCACGGGCTCGTTGTTTTGTCGTTTGTGATCGGGAATATGATTATAGTGTGGGGCGCACCAATCTGCTTAAGGAACATGTATGTTCCGTTGTGCCCTGGAGCTCAGACTTCAGCCCTCGCAGGCGGTCGCATAGCGGCATGTAGCATATGTTGATAAGGTGGAGCCGACAAAGCAAAGGGAGACCGGAATGTCCATTTCTGGGTTATTAGCCGTCTTCAGCCAGTCATACCCAATCCCAAGTCCGGCACACCTGGGATTTGATCCCGCGACCTTTGGTATTTGTGTCTAACGCTCTACTATTGAGCCACGGGTTCTTTGATTTGTTGGTTGTGATCGGTAATACGATGATAGTGTGGGGCTTACCGATCTGCTTAACAAACATGTATGTTCCGTTGTGCCCTGGAGCTCAGAATAGAGCCCTCGCTGGCGGTCGCATAGCGACGTGTAGCATCTGTTGATAAGTGGATCCGACAAAGCAAAGGGAGATGGAATGGCCATTTCTGGCTCCTTAGCCGTTATCAGCCAGTCATAGCCGATCCCAAGTGTGGCACACCTAGGATTCAAACCCGCAACCTTTGGAATTTGAGTCGAACGCTCTAACATTGAGCCACGGGATCGTTGTTTTTTCGGTTGTGATCGGTAATATGATGATAGTGTGGGGCTCACCTATCTCCTTTAGGAACATGTATGTTCCGCTGTGCCCTGGAGCTCAGACTAGAGCCCTCGCAGGCGGTCGCATAGCGACTTGTAGCATATGTTGATAACGTGGAACGGACAAAGCAAAGAGAGACTGGAATGGCCATTTATTGCTTGTAAGCCATCATCATTCAGTCATACCCAATCCCAAGTGTGGCACACCTGGGATTCGAACCCGCGACCTTTGGTGTTTGAGTCGAACGCTCTACCATTGAGCCACGGGTTCTTTGATTTGTCGGTTGTGATCGGGAATATGATGATGGTGTGGGGCTCACCAATCTGCTTAAGGAACATGCATGTTCCGTTGTGCCCTGGAGCTCAGACTAGAGCCCACGCAGGCGGTCGCATATTGACGTGTAGCATATGTTAATAAGGTGGAACCTACAAAGACAAGGGAGACCGAATTGGCCATTTATTGCTTATTAGCCATCATCATTCAGTCATACCCAATCCCAAGTGAGGCACACATGAGATTCGAACCCGCGACCTTTTGTGTTTGAGTCGATCGCTCTACGATTGAGCCACCGGGCTCGTTGTTTGTTCGGTTGTTATCCGGAATATGATGATAGTATGTTTTATAAATCTGCATAAGGAACATGTATGTTCCGTTGTGCCATGGAGCTCAGACTAGAGCCCTCGCAGGCGATCGCGTAGCGACGTGTAGCATATGTTGATAAGGTGGAACCGACAAAGACAAGGGAGACCGGAATTGCCATTTCTTGCTTAATGGCCATCATCAGACAGTCCTACGCAATCCCAAGTGTAGCACTCCTGAAATTCTTACCCGCCACCTTTGGTATTTGAGTCGAACACTCTACCATTGAGCCACGGGCTCGTTGTTTAGTCGGTTGTGATCGGGAATATGATGATAGTGTGGGGTTTATCGATCTGCTTAAGGAACATGTATGTTCCGTTGTGCCCCGGAGCTCAGACTAGAGCCCTCGCATGCAGTCGCATATCTACGTATACCATATGTTTATAAAGTGGAACCGACAAAGACAAGGGAGACCAGAATGGCCATTTCTGGCTTATTTGCCGTCATCAGCCAGTCATACACACTGTAGCAGATGATGATAAGGTGGAACCAACAAAGATAAGGCAGATCGGAATGGCCATTTCTGGCTTATTGGCAATCATCATTCAGTCATACCCAATCCCAAGTGAGGCACACCTGGGATTCGAACCCGCGACCTTTTTTGGTTGAGTCGATCGCTCTAAGATTGAGCCACGGACTCGTTGTTTTGTCGGTTGTAATCGGGAATATGATAATAGTGTGGGGTTTATCGATCTGCTTAAGGAACATGTATGTTCCGTTGTGCCCTGGAGCTCAGACTAGAGCCCTCGCATGCAGTCGCATATCGACGTATACCATATGTTTATAAAGTGGAACCGACAAAGACAAGGGAGACCAGAATGGCCATTTCTGGCTTATTGGCCATCATCAGACATTCATACCCAATCCCAAGTGTGGCACACCTGGGATTTTAACCCGCGACCTTTAGTATTTGAGTCGAACACTCTACCATTGAGCCACGGGCTCGTTATTTTGTCGGTTCTGATCGGGAATATGATGATAGTGTGGGGCGCACCAATCTGCTTAAGGAACATGTATGTTCCGTTGTGCCCTGGAGCTCAGACTTCAGCCCTCGCAGGCGGTCGCATAGCGGCGTGTAGCATGTGTTGATAAGGTGGAACCGACAAAGACAATGGAGACCGGAATGGCCATTGCTGGCTTATTAGCCATCATCAGCCAGTCATACCCAACGCCAAGTGTGGAACACCTAGGATTTGAACTCGCGACAACTTTGTATTTGAGTCGAATGCTCTACCATTGAGCCACGGGCTCGTTGTTTTGTCGGTTGTGATCGGGAATATGATGATAGTGTAGGGCTCACCGATCTGCTTAAAGGAACATGTATGTTCCGTTGTGCCCTGAGCTCAGACTAGAGCCCTCACGGCGGTCACATAGCGACGTGTAGCATGTGTTGATAAGGTGGAAACCGACAAAGACAAGGAAGACCGGAATGGCCATTTCTGGCTTATTAGCCGTCATCACAGTCATACCCAATCCCAAGTGTAGCACACCTGGGATTCGAACCCGCGATATTTGGTATTTGAGTCGAATGCTCTACCGTTGAGCCACGGGCTCGTTGTTTTGTCGGTTGTGATCGAGGAATATGATGATAGTGTAGAGGCTCACCGATCTGCTTAAGGAACATGTCATGTTCCGTTGTGCCCTGAGCTCAGACTAGAGCCCTCTGCATGCAGTCGCATAGCGACGTGTAGCATATGTTTATAAAGGTGGAACCGACAAAGACAAAGGGGAGACCGGAATGGCCATTTCTGGCTTTATTAGCCCATCATCGAACAGTCATACCCAATCCCAAGTGTGGCACACCTGGGATTTCGAAAACCCGCGACCTTTAGTATTTGGGTCGAACACTCTACCATTGAGCCACGGGCTCGTTGTTTTTGTCGGTTGTGATCAGGGAATATGATGATAGTGTGAGGCTCATCGATCTCCTAAGGAAAATGTATGTCCGTTGTGACCCTGGAGCTCAGACTAGAGACCCTCAGCAGGCGGTCGCATAGCGACGTGTAACAAATGTTGATAAGGTGGAAGCGACAAAGGACAAGGGATGACCGGAATGGCCATTTCTGGCTTTTTAGCCGTCATCAGCCAGTCATACCCAATCCCAAGTGTGGCACACCTGGGATTCGAAACCCGCGACTTTGTTTATTTGAGTCGAACAGCTCTACCATTGAGCCACGGGCTCGTTGTTTTTGATCGGTTGTGATCGGGGAATATGATGATAGTGTGTGGGCTCACCGATCTGCTTAAAGGAACATGTATGTTCCGTTGTGCCCTGAAAGCTCAGACAAAGAGCCCTCGCAATCAGTCGCATAGCGACGTGTAGCATATGTTGATAGGTGGAACCGACTAAAGAAAAGGGAGACCGGAATGGCCCATTTCTGGCTTATTAGCCGTCATCATGCCAGTCATACCCAAATCCCAAGTGTGGCACACCTGGGATTCAAACCCAGCGACCTTTGGTATTTGGAGTCGACAGCTCTACCATTGAGCCACGGGCTCGTTGTGTCGGTTGTGATCGGGAATATGATGATAGTGTAGGGCTCACCGATCTGCTTAAAGGAACATGTATGTTCCGTTGTGCCCTGGAGCTCAGACTAGAGCCCTCGCAGGCGGTCGCATGGCGACGTTAGAATATGTTGATAGGTGGAACCGACAAAGACAAGGGAGACCGGAATGGCCATTTCTGGCTTATTGGCCATCATCAGCCAGTCATACCCAATCCCAAGTGTGAGCACCCGGGATTCCGAACCGCTGACCTATTGGTATTTTGAGTCAGAACGCTCTACTATAATGGGCAGCGGGCTCGTTTTGTCGGTTGTGATCAGAATATGATGATAGTGTGTGGGCTCACCGATCTGCTTTAGGAACATGTATGTTCCCGTTGTGCCCTGAAAGCTCCAGACTAGAGCCCTCGCAGGCGGTCGCATAGCGACGTGTAGCATATGTTGATAAGGTGGAACCGACAAAGACAAGGGAGACCGGAATGGCCATTTCTGGCTTATTTGCCGTCATCACGCTAGTCATACCCAATCCCAAAGTAGTGGCCCCACCCTGGGATTCGAACCCGCGACCTTTGGTATTTGAGGTCGAACAATCTCACCATTGAGCCACGGGCTCGTTGTTTTGTCGGTTTGTGATCGGGAATATGATGATAGTGTGGGGCTCACCAGATCTGCTTAAGGAACATGGCGTGTCCGTTGTGCCCTGGAGCTCAGACTAGAGCCCTCGCAGGCGGTCGCATAGCGACGTGTAGCAGATGATAATGAAAAGGTGTAACCAGACAAGAGGGAGACCGGAATAGCCATTTCCGGCTTTATTAGCCATCATCAGCCAGTCATATCCCAATGCTAAAGTGTGGCGCACCTGGGATTCTGAACCCGTGACCTTTGGTATTTGAGTCGAACGCTCTACCATTGAGCCACGGGCTCGTTGTTTTGTCAGTTTGCTGATCGGGAATATGATGATAGTGTGGGGCTCACCGATCTCTGCCAAGAACATGTATGTTCCGTTGTGCCCTGGAGCTCAGACTCAGAGACTCGCAGGCGGTCCGCATAGCGACGTGTAGCATATGATGATAAGGTGGAACCAACAAAGACAAGGGAGACCGGAATGGCCATTTCTGGCTTATTAGCCGTCATCAGCCAGTCATACCCAATCCCAAAGTGGCACACCTGGGATTCGAACCCGCGACCTTTGGTATTTTGAGTCGAACGCTCTACCGATTGAGCCACGGGCTCGTTGTTTTGTCGGTTGTGATCGGGAATATGATGATAGTGTGGGGCTCATCGATCTGCTTGAGGAACATGTATGTTCCGTTGTGCCCTGGAGTCAGACTAGAGCCCTCGCAGTCGGTCGCATAGCGACATGTAGCATATGTTGATAAGGTGGAACCGACAAAGACAAGGGGAGACCGGAATGGCCATTTCTGGCTTATTAAGCCATCATCAGACAGATCATACCCAATCCCAAAGTGTGGCGTACCCTCGATTCGACCCGCGACCTTTAGTATTTGGAGTCGAACACTTTACCATTGAGCCACGGGCTCGTTGTTTTTGTCGGTTGTGATCAGGAAATATGATGATAGTCTGGGGCTCACCGATCTCGCTTAAGGAACATGTAGGTTCCCGTTGTGCCCCTGGAGCTCAGACTAGAGACCCTCGCAGGCGGTCGCATAGCGACGCGTAGCATATGTTGATAAGTGGAAACCGACAAAGACAAGGGAGACCGGAATGGCCATTTCGGCTTATTAGCCGTCATCAGCCAGTCATACCCTAATCCCAAGTGTGGCACACCTGGGATTCGGAACCCGCGACCTTTTTGGTATTTGAGTCTAACGCTCTACCATTGAGCCACGGGCTCGTTGTTTGTCGGTTAAGATCGGGAATATGATGATAGTGTGGGGAGCTCACCGATCTGCTTAAGGAACATGTAGGTTCCGTTGTGCCCTGGAGCTCAGACTAGAGCCCTGCAGGCGGTCGCATAGCGACTTGTAGCATATGTTGATAAGGGGAACCGACAAAGACAAGGGAGACCGGAATGGCCATTTCTGGCTTATTTGCCATCATCAACCAGTCATCCCCACCTCAAGTGTGGCACACCTGGGATTCGAACCCGCGACCTTTGGTATTTGAGTCTAACGCTCTACCATTGAGCCACGGGCTCGTTGTTTTGTCGGTTGTGATCGGGAATATGATGATAGTGTGGGGCTCACCGATCTGCTTAAGGAACATGTAGGTTCCGTTGTGCCCCTGGAGCTCAGATTACAGCCCGCGCAGGCGGTCGCATAGCGACTTGTAGCATATGTTGATAAGGGGGAACCGACAAAGACAAGGGGAGACCGGAATGGCCATTTCTGGCTTATTAGCCGTCATCAGCCAGTCATACCCAATCCCAAGTGTGGCACACCTGGGATTCGAACCCGCGACCTTGGTATTAGAGTCTAACGCTCTACCATTGAGCCACGGGCTCGTTGTTTTTGTCGGTTGTGATCGGGAATATGATGATAGTGTGGGGCTCACCGATCTGCTTAAGGAACATGTAGGTTCCGTTGTGCCCCTGGAGCTCAGACAAGAGCCCTTGCAGGCGGTCGCATAGCGACTTGTAGCATATGTTGATAAGGGGAACCGACAATGACAAGGGAGACCGGAATGGCCATTTCTGGCTTATTAGCCGTCATCAGCCAGTCATACCCAATCATAAGTGTGGCACACCTGGGATTCGAACCCGCGACCTTTAGTATTAGAGTCTAACGCTCTACCATTGAGCCACGGGCTCGTTGTTTTTGTTGGTTGTGATCGGGAATATGATGATAGTGTGGGGCTCACCGATCTGCTTAAGGAACATGTAGGTTCCGTTGTGCCCTGGAGCTCAGACTAGAGCCCTTGCAGGCGGTCGCATAGAGATTTGTAGCATATGTTGATAAGGGGGAACCGACAAAGACAAGGGAGACCGGAATGGCCATTTCTGGCTTATTAGCCGTCATCAGCCAGTCATACCCAATCCCAAGTGTGGCACACCTGGGATTCGAACCCGCGACCTTTTGGTATTTGAGTCTAACGCTCTACCATTGAGCCACGGGCTCGTTGTTTTGTCGGTTGTGATCGGGAATATGATGATAGTGTGGGGCTCACCGATCTGCTTAAGGAACATGTAGGTTCCGTTGTGCCCTGGAGCTCAGACAAGAGCCCTTGCAGGCGGTCGCATAGCGACTTGTAGCATATGTTGATAAGGGGGAACCGACAAAGACAAGGGAGACCGGAATGGCCATTTCTGGCTTATTAGCCGTCATCAGCCAGTCATACCCAATTCCAAGTGTGGCACACCTGGGATTCGAACCCGCGACCTTTGGTATTTGAGTCTAACGCTCTACCATTGAGCCACGGGCTCGTTGTTTTGTCGGTTGTGATCGGGAATATGATGATAGTGTGGGGCTCACCGATCTGCTTAAGGAACATGTAGGTTCCGTTGTGCCCTGGAGCTCAGATTAGAGCCCGCGCAGGCGGTCGCATTGCGACTTGTAGCATATGTTGATAAGGGGGAACCGACAAAGACAAGGGAGACCGGAATGGCCATTTCTGGCTTATTAGCCGTCATCAGCCAGTCATACCCAATCCCAAGTGTGGCACACCTGGGATTCGAACCCGCGACCTTTGGTATTAGAGTCTAACGCTCTACCATTGAGCCACGGGCTCGTTGTTTTGTCGGTTGTGATCGGGAATATGATGATAGTGTGGGGCTCACCGATCTGCTTAAGGAACATGTAGGTTCCGTTGTGCCCTGGAGCTCAGACAAGAGCCCTTGCAGGCGGTCGCATAGCGACTTGTAGCATATGTTGATAAGGGAGAACCGACAAAGACAAGGGAGACCGGAATGGCCATTTCTGGCTTATTAGCCGTCATCAGCCAGTCATACCCAATCCCAAGTGTGGCACACCTGGGATTCAAACCCGCGACCTTTGGTATTAGAGTCTAACGCTCTACCATTGAGCCACGGGCTCGTTGTTTTGTCGGTTGTGATCGGGAATATGATGATAGTGTGGGGCTCACCGATCTGCTTAAGGAACATGTAGGTTCCGTTGTGCCCATGAGCTCAGACTAGAGCCCTCGCAGGCGGTCGCATAGCGACTTGTAGCATATGTTGATAAGGGGGAACCGACAAAGACAAGGGAGACCAGAATGGCCATTTCTTGCTTATTAGCCGTCATCATCACATTGTTGGATATTGATTAGCTCGCTTTTTGTGGCTCACCAGAGGAGACTCGGGTTCATTCGTTTACGTCGAAGGTTAAGAACGAATATTTTCTCTACCGTATATTTTAATGGAATACCTAGATGATGTGCCATTGGCGGGATTCGCCGGTTTGTTCGCGCACTTAAAATAGTCTTAATTCAGATGTGACTGTGAGTGAAGCCTTATTTTTATTGAAGAAATAAGCTTCGCATAGAGTGCATCGTATTTTATCCTCGATTCTCATAACGGACTCAAATTATTAGTTGCTAGTCATCACCAGTAGTATCAAGGGGGTCAGTATCCATGGTTACCTTGTAGTGCCCTACTCCGAGCACCTGTTTTAATGCGGTGCCTCTCGCAAGAACCTGCATGTGCGCGCCAGTGGCAGTCTGGTTCTCGTTCAATCACGACTCTCAAAACCGACCAATCATCTTCATGGCCGACTCAAACGTGCTCGCACTTGAGGCGCTGTGACGACTTACCAACTTATACTCAGGACATCGCTCTCGCGGCGCTGGACGTTTGCCCTCGTCCGGCTGATAACTTCTATGGACCCTTTCTCCAGTAATTCTGTACAAACTACAACATCCAACGGGCGTCCCGCTTCTTCTCTTTCTATTCGGGACCAGACCGGAATGTCTTATTTGCTAGGGCCTTCCTTCTGATTTCAGATGCCGCGACGGTATCTCCGGAGTCGAACGCCCAATTTACGGCTATCCTTCCAAGAAATTCAAAAATAGGTGGATTGTTGCTCCCATTATAAAGTGTACGCTTCCGCGACTTCAAACGTAAAGCCAGATGATCAAAGATACTGGAAAGGGACACTAAGATGCTGTCTTTTATTAGTAACATTCGCAGAATGGAGTTTAACTTCTTTTCTGCCTTTCACAAGCTTCATAATAAGAAGGCAAATGAATGGTGCGAGGTTCTAGCATTGCTCAAAAGTAAGCGTTTACATTTTTCCTTCAAAAAGGACATCAATATTAGAAAAAAAGTGATTCTTACTGCGACCTAAAATTGTTGAAATTCCAAAGTGCAGCGAAGTCGAGTTTTTATCTTGACAAACTTATAAGTTTGTTTAAGAAATTTTGACGAAGTGATTTCTGATATTTTCTTTTGAAAAAAGTAAAAAAAGAGTCAATGTGTACTGTGATTTAGCTGTGATCTACTGAAACAGTAGCGGCAGGAAATTGGGATATGATTTTAAAAAATAATATAATTCAAATAATTTGATAGCAGTCCAACTCTATAAGACTTTCCATGACCTTATGTAAACTTCTTTGTTCTTTCCAAAGAAAACATGAAAGCGCCGTGAACCCCTCGTAAATTGTCCTCCTCATACATGAAATTCATTGAAGTTACCAGCATTTTTCACCTATTTAACTGGAGGAGACGTGGGTGCAGTATATCCACCATTCTGGTGATTAACAGGCTTTGTTTTAAACTCCATCGATGTCAAGCGGTGCTGTAGTGACGTCGGCTCTCGCCTAATCTCTTAGAAGTACCTTTGGACGCAGATTCTGCTCCATTTCCAAACGTCGAAAGGTCTTTTATTTATTTATTTAGAATTTATATTTGGTTAGCACCGGCAAGGCACTGTCTAAACTGTCTTCTGAGCGTATACTATTTATTTGGACAGTCAAGTATTCAGGAGCTTTGATCTCTGACCCAGAAGTATCAAGCTCGATTTCCACTTTTAGTGTCAGAATTCAGTCTCGCACCGTTGCGTTGAGGCCTTTTGCCCAAACGCATATCGATAGGCCACATCTAACTTAAAATATGCATTTTAAACTTGTAGATGGTTTAAAAAGTAAGTGGGAAAGAGGGGTTTTTGTTGAAGGAATGTTAGTCGAAAATGTAAAAGAACCACTAAATCCCTAAGATAAGTTGCTATCCCCTGCTGCTTTCCAGCCTTTCGATTGGAGAAAAAATGAAACAGACAGCAACCATAAAATTGATCTTTATAAGGATCCCAAGCAAGACGAATAAGCTCCTTTGTTAAAATTCTGGAATGGATTTTGTTTTAGTTTATTTGGTAAGCATAATGGACAATGCATTTGAAAACCATATTGATTTAATGCCAGTTCGGTTGATACAGATGAACACTCAGAAGGAAAACTGGCACTATTAAAATAGTGCTCGAAAGATGTAATTAGAATTGTTTTTTTAAAAAATGAACTGCTTGGGGGTCACTTTGTATTTAATCCAGTTTCAGACTGTCGAGAAAAAAAGAGTGGGCCAATATAGTCAGCCAAGCATATCTTGAATATTTGCATGGACTCCGTCGCCAAGACTAATTGACGAAGATCTTTTCATTTCTCAACTGCCCCTTGAATGGAAAAATTCAGA
>WEDG01011341.1:0-22520 GCA_017591395.1 Schistocephalus solidus
TTGCGGGATTAATCTTCACGCAAAAAGACGTATTCCAGCGATTATTTTCTCAGTAAGAGTCACCAGCAAGTTCAACCCATTTATATTATTCATAATACCATTGTGTACTTTCAGCAATCACTTTTGCTGGGTTGCATGTAGATCATTTCTAAGAGAAAAATAGAAAACTTTGAGGAATTATTACTTCTGTCTGTACATGTACTTAGATATAATAACTGTAAAGACTTCATTTTAGGGTATTCTACAGTATCGAGAAATAATTCATAATTAACCCTTCAGAAAAGCATATAGCACTCGAGATGGATGAGTCAACGTAACGCGTAAAACTGTTTTAATTTGTTACCACACTTCAAAATGTTGGTCTTGCCAAAGGAGGCTTTTGAGAGAAGGTTTTCATCTGTGCGTCGGCGCTTTTGCCAGTCCTCTTGCTCGTGTCTATGCCATTAACTCATTGGTCATGCAAACTGCGGCACGAGCCACTGACGCACCTAAGGGTGCAGCTACGAGAGCGGCGTTTTGCTGTTTCTGTGAATTCTGATACAGTCAATGTTGTGAGCTCCTTGGTTAATGTGGGATCTCGAAAAATATATATACATATATATGTATATATGAATGGTGCTCGATAGGCCCTAATAGACTGACATTTTACTTGAAGCGCCGGATAAGATGCGCCTTTTCATCCCTCTAACTGCGGTTATGGTTCTGTTGGCCTTGTCGGCCGACAAAGCTGATGCCTATAAGAGGTATTCTCTAAAGAACGTGGAGGGTTCTGAACCGGTGAGAGCTTTTGGAAAAGACAAAAAACCTATGCCTGGCTATCAAGGTGACGACAGTAAGGCGGACAACGAAGAGGAGTCCAAAGATAAAAATGCTGATGATCATAAAGAGGAAGAATCGCCTGAAGCAGAACCTGAAAAAGAAGAGGAGCCTGACAATGAGGATGAAAAGCCAGAAGAAGAGGGGGAAAATGAAGAAGTCGAGCATGGAAAAGAAAAGGAATCGACCGAAAAAGAAGAAGAAGATGATGATGACGAGGATGATGCTGATGAAGAAGAAGAAGAAATAGACGAGCCCGAGAAAGAAGACGAAGGAGAAGATAATAATGACGAGGATGAGCATGAAAACGATGAAGAATCACATGAGGAAGAAGAAAAGAGGAATCCGAGGATGAGGAAGAATCACATGAGGAAGAAGAAGAAAAAGAAGAGGATCACGAGAATGAGAAAGAATCACCTGAGGAAGAAGAAGGAGAAAACGAAGAGGAGCCCGAGAATGAGGAAGAATCGCCTGAGGAAGAAGAAGAAGAAGAAGAAGAAGAAGAAGAAGAAGAAAAAGAAGAGGAATGACGGAGAATGAGGAAGAATCACATGAGGAAGAAGAAGAAAAAGAAGAGGAATCCAATAATGAGGAAGAAGAAGAAAAGGAAGATGAGCCTGAAAAGAAGGAAGAATCTCCTGAGGAAGAAGAAGAAGAAAAAGAGGAGGAATCCGAGAATGAGGAAGAATCACATGAGGAAGAAGACGAAGAAAAAGAAGAGGAGCACGAGCATGAGGAAGAATCGCCTGAGGAAGAAGAAGAAGAAGAAGAAGAAGAAGAGGAGCACGAGCATGAGGAAGACTCACCTGAAGAAGAAGAAGAAGAAGAAGAAGAAGAAGAAGAAGAAGAAAACGAAGTGGAGCCCGAGAAAAAGGAAGAATCGCCTGAGGAAGAAGAAGAAGAAGAAGAAGAAGAAGAAGAAGAAGAAGAAGAAAAAGAAGAGGAATCCGAGAATGAGGACGAATCACATGAGGAAGAAGAAAAAGAAAAAGAAGAGGAGCACGAGCATGAGGAAGAATCGCCTGAGGAAGAAGAAGAAGAAGAGGAGCACGAGCATGAGGAAGACTCACCTGAAGAAGAAGAAGAAGAAGAAGAAGAAGAAGAAGAAGAAGAAGAAGAAGAAAACGAAGAGGAATCCAAGAATGAGGAAGAATCACATGAGGAAGAAGAAGAAGAAGAGGAGGAGCACGAGCATGAGGAAGAATCGCCTGAGGAAGAAGAAGAAGGAGAAGAGGAGCACGAGCATGAGGAAGACTCACCTGAAGGAGAAGAAGATGAAAAAGAAGAGGAATCCGAGAATGAGGAAGAATCACATGAGGAAGAAGAAGAAAAAGAAGAGGAGCACGAGCATGAGGAAGATGCACCTAAGGAAGAAGAAGGAGAAAACGAAGAGGAGCCCGAGAATGACGAAGAATCGCCTGAGGAAGAAGAAGAAGAAGCAGAAGAGGAATCTGAGAAATGAGGAAGAATCACATGGGGAAGAAGAAGAAAAGGAAGATGAGCCTGAAAAGAAGGAAGAATCTCCTGAGGAAGAAGAAGAAGAAAAAGAAGAGGAATCCGAGAATGAGGAAGAATCACATGAGGAAGAAGAAGAACAAAAGAAGAGGAGCACGAGAATAAGGAAGAATCGCCTGAGGAAGAAGAAGAAGAAAATGAAGAGGAATGGGAGAATGAGGAAGAATCACATGAAGAAGGAGAAGAAAAAGGAAAAGAAGATGAAGATGGTCTGGAGTCTGAAGAAGAGTCCGAAATTGGTAAAGTCCCGCCTGAATTAGATGAAGACGACGACGAAGGAAAAGAGGATGAAGAAGAAGAAGAAGAAGAAGAAGAAGAAAAAGAAGAAGAAGAAGAAGAAGAAGAAAATGAAGACGATGATGATGACGGAGTTGAAGAAGATGAACACAATTCCATTGCTGAAATTCCAAGGATATAAATTAGGTGAAATTCAGTTTCCATTGGTGACAGAAGAATCATTCTACCATTCATTTTCCTATTCATTGACTTTCGCTCCTGTTTGCACACTTTGCAGTTTTAAGCTATGAGAAAAAAGGCTTTCAGTCAAGTTGCAGATTTGCATTGTATCCTTATGCGTTTCATCAACTGATGTAGGTGCTTGGCAGCAGCTATCCATGTCAAGCCCCCTAATTATCAAAAATGACCCTTAACTACGAACCGTTGTTAAATTTTCTCATATTTCTACATCCGAAAAGTCACTACTTCCTCCCAAATATATGCTCAGAAGACAAAGATTTCACAAACCGGCCAAAGTGCTCTTTCAAATGCATTCGGCAGCAAAATCGGCCTGGTAGTGAATCGGGTTATAGTACGAATCATTGCGTGGCTGTAAGCAAACTTCCTGCTCGGGCTCCGTAGCATCTCAATATGAGTTGATTTAAGGGCATGAACAATTGACGAGGTGGCAAAGCCGACGTTGCTGCCTTGCACGTGCTGGTAGCTCAACACAGGCACACCGACCTCAGCTATTTGCATCTAAGCTCTCTGAGAACTACGAAGCAAGCCACCATAAGATATAGTCCTAACAACCAAATTTATCCTCAAAAGGAGATCCATGTCCCTCCACAAGTTAGTAGTCTTTGCAGTCGAGACTATTATTTCATCGTACCACCTCAAAATCACTACAAACTTACCATAGCTTGAAGGATAAGATCATACTAGATGGGCTAATGGTACATGCAGTGCAAGTAGCTGTAAGGTCCATAGCAAGCTGGATCGGGGGTGAGGGACGGATGAAGACAACGGAGCACAACGTCTGACATGAAATAACAGTTCAACAGTCGTAAGCGAAGAGTTCAGTCGTTTATCCAGCAGCATGGCTAGCGAAGGGGTGGTGATGTGCACAGTAATTAATGTATGTTGACGACAGACTTGAGTAGTCTCGGCCACACCCATCCACGTAAACCCGGTGTTAGAACAGAGTCAAGAAGACCAGAGGTGAGATCGGGAACAGTGACTGACAAAGCTAAACCATCCATTTTTGAGCGCTACATATGCCTGATTCGTGCACACAGATACCGTGTTTGACAAAAAAACAAGCAGGGGACGGCTCGGACCCCAGCTGAGTTGGAGGGCCTGACGTAAATCCTTCGTGCAACGCATGTCACTGGTTTGGGTGTCGCCTGCAGAAACAGCTCAATCCGCCTTTGGGACCTGGTGGTAGACCATTTATCGCCTGTTGGTCGGCTTCAAACTGAAGGGTTCCTAATCAGAATACATAATATTTTCGATAATAAGATTTCAGATTTCTAGCTTTTGAACTGTCTGATGTTTCGCTGTTAACTACGCGAACAAAAACAATAAACGCTGGCTAACAAAATTCGTTAACCACATTGCCTCTCAGTCAGCCTAAAAATGAACTACAGCCTTAGTTATGAATAAGAGGAGAACTGGTATATAAACTATTTCAAACATGCGTGAATCATTATTTTATCGATAGGGATGCGTGACTTTTTGGCTTCCTTCAATAACGAAAAGGACGCCAAAGCTTTCAAGACTTCCTCAGGCTATACACTTTCTCAATTTCGGTTGAACACAAAAATAAGCAGCAAGACCTCCCGGGGTGTAAATAGAAATATATTTATTTGGTTTTCATAGTAAAGCAAATGCGATTACCAGGTAGAAAGTCAGAAAAAGAAGAAGAAGAAGTAAACGAAAAAGAAGCGTTCACCGGGGGAGGTATATTGGTTGTCTGACGTTTCGAGTAGTTGTTTCCTCCACCCGTCTTCCGAGAGTGGATAGTCATGCTCGACCCTCTCATTATATGCCACCATTTGTATTGGCCCTGGCCTGTCAATACTGGCTGTGCGCTGCGTCCCACTTTCGTGTGGTCACTGCCGTCATCCCCACCACTCGCCTGTTCTGGCGCGTCGGATTGTGTCGACCGCCGCGTCCCACACCGGCTTGGTTCATCCCGGCCGCCGTCACCCATGTGGTTCCGCATCGGCCGCCATCTCACTGTGGAATGCTCCACCCCCATGCTCATTGGCCGCGGAGATAGTTGGCGGCCCCGGATGTTCCATGCCGTGACGGTCTCCTGAAAGAAGGTTCTTACAATCAGAAATGGGGCCGTCAGAGTAATGTGTTGGTTGACTGAGCAGTCAGTAGACATGCAGGCTTCTGTTATCTGCCTTGATGTGTGATCGTCACATTGGCCCACAATTTCAGCTGTTGTGAAGGTTGAAGACGTGCCCCATCTGCGCAGCAGGCCTTACTACCTCTGACTTCGGGTCAAACTTTCGTACGACCAACTAATGCTCGTGCATTTGTATTTGTAGCTGTCGGCCGGTTTCTCCAACATAGTTGCACATGCCGCAGCTTCACTGAAGTCGGTAGACGACGGCTGACCTCTCCTAAATAGGAATGTAATCTCGTGGTCGCACGACCTGTTGCCGGATTGTTGAGGTAGGCCTCTGGGTAACTCTTATTCCGGCAGGCGCGTGGAAATGGCTACGGTGTCGGAGAACTCTGTCATGTACGCAATGCTCCAAACGGGATAAGATTAAGCTTCTTTGGCAAATGTTTACAGCTAACTGCTATCCACGAACTTGCATTGAACGGAATTAAATGCTAGAGAAATCGCGGAACAAAGACAGCTGCCAATCAAGGTCTGGGCGGAGCATTTCGTACATGAATTGGGTCTCTGACACCGTAGCCGAATTCCACGTGCCTATCGGAAGGGGAGTTGCCCACCGGCCTGACTCAACGTTCCGACAGCAAGTGATGCTTCCAAAAGGCTCAGTTTTGTTTACGAGAGAATGAGATCTGTAGTATGGGTTAATTTGAGGGCTAGGTTTGAGTTTAGTGTTAGCCATAAGTTTAGGGTTAGGGAATGACCAATGTTTAATGGTCAGTTTATTCTTAACGCTAGAGTTAGGGTTTTGTAATAGGAGTAAGGTAAGCATTAAATAGATGATACGAATTACATTTTGGCTAAGGTTTTCGGTTTGGGCTGGCTATAGGCTTCGGGTTGGGACATGGGATTAAAGACCGTTCCTGTCATCCATTGAAGGGGCTCTGTTTGGTTTTCAGGCACTTGACAGCATAAAACTAGGTTATTTACAATTCGTTTTATAGGAATTGGCTATTTATTCGCAACTGCACCTTTCTCCTAACGTCTATACTCATGCACATTATCAGCACGAAAAAATGCATTATTTTTTATATTTTACAATTAAACTTTTAATCTCCGAATGGTAGAGGAACTTTTCGTCCACCGACTGAATCAGCCGGCAAAGGGATTTTTCTAAATTTCCATTCAGCGTCTTAAGACACCAACATCTTTGAATTTTCGCAGCTGCAAGCAATCTCGGGTTTTTGCCTTGTATGTTGAATATAAGATTGCACTCCAGGTGAAACCTGTCAATTTTATGGAAATAAAAATCTGGACATCTTACTTGGTCAAATTGTCCATCTTTCAGTCCAATAACCTTAGAATTTGTAAATAAGCCACCAAGGAGAACTTACCTCAGCCATTAACATGGAGGGGATCCTATTTTATGAAAAATTGTGAATTCATTGAGTTTCTGCGTGGTGTCAATGCGGTATGAGATAATGTTCCGTCTTATTGTACTCTAGACATTCACAAGAACATACCTATGTTAAGAAGTTGGTTTTATTTACAGTGCTCAAGGCAATCATCTATTTAGAATATTTCAAGCATGCAGGAATGGATTGCGGTCAGCTGATCTAGCTGTCTATGGCAGGCAGCTAAGGACATATGAGCTTTTAAACCCTTGAATGGCAAGACTTCAATGAGCTGACCCGTCGTCATTCTCGAAATTGGATCCTGGCAACACCGAATACATTGCAGTTAGATGCAGCTTCAATCTCACCATCCAGTGCAAGACAGCGACGTCATCAGTCTCAGGCTGCACCAGCCACCTGTGCCCAACCCGCCTCAGTTCTTATTGACACCAGACACAAGTGGGTAAGGGAAGAGAGAGAGAGTGCGGTAGATGCAGCGCAAGTCTAATATCACTTAAAACTAACTTAGGCGAAAGTTACCATTCCTGCACCACTCAGCTGTGGAGCATACGATAGATATCGTTTAAATCGATGGTTGATTTGTCGTAAGGAAAGCTGGGTACCTGCAAAACTCCGATGAGACCTCCAGTAAAGACATTTATTTTGTCAACGATTCGTTTGCCTTTTCGAGCTCCAAATCCAGACTTGCCTGGCAAACCTCATTCGGAATCATAACATATCGGTATAACACGAGTATATTTACCCTTCCTGAAATTTACCATAATGCAACCTATTTTAAAGGGGCAGGGCGATTCCTATTGCCTTATCCTGTTTCTTTGAAAAATACGGTGGAGTCGCCGGAGAAGGTTTATTCATATTCTGACCTTTACGGAGAGCTTGGTCGGCGCACCACCGGAAACGTTAACTGCATTTAATCTAACAGAACCGGGAGTGGCATCCCGTGGTCGGTTTGTCAGCCTCAGGCTGATCGACGTTTCGTGCCACGTCTCGACACTTTGGAGAATTTTGGGTGGGTAGTCTAGCTGCGTGCGTTGTGAGTCACCTCTTCGATGCGGGGAGAAGGGGGCGGTTGTACCGCCGGGGTTCCCCAGCGTAATTGTTTGCACCCTCCTGGCAACTTATGATGAAGATGTGAGGGGCAGCATGTCCTGGGTTCCTCAATAAAATCTTTAGGGTATCCATTAGTCCGGAAGATATTCTAAAGGTTTAGTCGTTTAGCTCCTTTGTCTGCTGGCGTGCCGCAATGTGTTTCGATTAAGTTGACTAGAGTGTGGACACACCTGCGTTTGTGATTGGTATTAAAGTGAGGTATTTACCTCGCGTCGGTGGCTTTTCTGACAACTGTGATTGGAAATTTTCCTGTTGCACACCGTCACAGGCTCAACGCCCCTACTTCTCCTTCTTCCACCGAAGGGGGTAACTCCTAACGCACGCAGCCGCCAGGCATCGCACGAAAAATCAATCAGCCCGAGGCCGACACGCCAATTCGACCGACGAGCTCCACCATGATCACCGTATGCTCCACAGCATTGTGTTTCAGGGATGGTGACTTGCGCGTAGATGAGGTTGAGTGATCGTAGATCGACCGCACTCTCTCTTCCCTTTCTCATCTGCACCCGGTGTCAAGATTGAGTCAAGAAGACTAGAAGCGGGGTCGAGTGCAGGTGACTGGCGCGGCCGGATATGCCTTTGATCGTATCGGCACCACTGAATCAGATCCCCAGGAGTGGGATTGCTATAAACGGAAAGAGTAGCTGGTGCGGAGTTAGCCTGAACCTGCGTGTGCCGCCACGCCCCCCCCCCCCATATTTGGCATGTATTATTGGGGGCAGCCCGAGTAACGCCTCCCATGACCTGATCTGACCCCCGTCTTAGTCAAGCGCATCTACCAAACGGTCCGTTATGGGGCCGACACGTCACTTCCGGTTATGCTCGATTAACTGTAGTTAACGCTTTGACAATGGTTAGCCTACCAAGCTCTCTGAAACGTCAGCATATGAATACTTCAATTCCGGCGAGCTCACCTTATTTCTCAAATTACTAACCTGGAACTCTCAACGTTTCCAGTCTGCGGAGATTTGGTTTGTTCATCTGCCAATATTTTTTTTTCTTCGCGTTTTAGCGTGAAGTAATAATCACGATTTGCAGCACATTTTCTTGTGTAGATACAACCTTACTACGGTTTTTGCAGTGAACGTTTCAGTAGGCTTCGTTCCCAAGACACTGCTATCTTGCCACCGAATTTTATACATTATTTTTCGGTGTTTGCCCGCAAACCCTATCCATTGTATATTTTTGAGGGCAAACACGTCCTCCGCATCGTGTTTTCTCCTAATTTTGTTTTACTGTCAAGAATAAACGCTCACATTACTTAGGCGCCACTCTCCAGTTAAGCAGTGCTTATTGTCAAAATTTGCAGAGCATCTCGAAAGTAATGCATCAGTCGGTGATATCTCTCCTAGTGAAGTTGCGTGACGTAAGCCTCTAGAGGTTTAATGGGAGGGTTCGCAAACACCTTTGCAGACACATTTGGTAATAAGTTCTCATTCCGGGACGGTCAGAAATGATGGATCATCCGTCAAGGCGACTAGCCCGCTTATTTGTACTTGGGATATCTTTTTTGCCTTGAGTGGCAAGGCATTTGCTCCTTCCATCATCCTGTTAAAGTGTGGCTTAGTTGAAAAATAAATTAATTACCTACCATATTAAAAAATCTCTGGCATAATACTGCTTGTATTCGGCTGATTTCGTCAGTGCCGGCGAGATTTCTTGACCCAAGGTGGGTTTACCCTGTTGCCTGCAGCCAATCACCGAACTGCTGCAGTTTGATTGGTTTCGATTTCTCGAGAGGCTAGTGCCAAGCCTCGAGCGGTGCCTGGGGTAGACAAGAAGATAGTGTGACAAAATTAGCAGGCATGGGAACGGATTGCCACACAATTTAAGCCTGAGTGTATTTCCTGGGAAGGATCGAATTATCCCGTAGGTTTGCAACCTTCCGTGATACGACATTCCGCGCCATGTGTTAGGCTAAAACGCGTCAGCTGAATTAAAGTGAGGGGTGGCCTGGTTCGCCGTCGGAATGGATTCCTCAGCTTCTTCATCTACTATGCGCCAGTCGACTGTCCGTGCATGTCAAGCAGCTGATGTTGGGATTGGGCGCAGTGGCTGACAAGGCTCTTTAGTCTGTCTGTGTGTGTCAGTGGACTGGGAGTCAGACGGCAATGGCTGCTCCATATCCCCTGAGTTTGTGAATCCTGGTGTGTGCGTTATGGGGGCCAGGTCGTGCTGTGGCGCGCGAAGACGGGTACGCCGATCCGTCAGCCAATGCGCCCACTCCCACATCAGGCAACTGACCGGCTCGGACAGTAGTCTGACTGTGGGGGTGGGGGAGAGAGTGAGGTCGACAGCTCAGTGCATATTCCTCACTATAAACAATCTGACGCGCTTGAAACTATCACGGTACGCTAAAAGCCGTGGCTTGGAAGGTTGCCAACTGACGGGATAACTCGGACCGCGTGGTCAGCCCAATGTGTGTTTTTTTTGGAGTGGCTGACTGGCGGACTGAGAGTCAGGTTGCAATGGCTCCTTCTTAATGTGGCCTTTATGGCACTCTCACTCCGTGGGATCCGAGCCAGGTGTGGTGGCACGCCCAGGGGCGGCTCCGGCCGCGCCAGCCACCTGCGCCCTCTCCCATCTCCGGTCTTCTTGACTCTGTCTTGACACCGGGCTCAGGTGGGGGAGGAGGAGAGAGTGCGGTAGCTGCAGCGCAAGGCTACTATCACTTAAAACTAATTCACGCGCAAGTCACCGTCCCTGCACCACCTGGTGTGGAGCATACGGTGGACCTCGTCGAAATCGACGGTCGAACTGTCACGTGTGTCAAACACGCGACCTGATCCTCAGAACAGATTTACCAGCTGGCGGCCTGGACCTCACCTAGGTTAGAGGACCAAACAGACCAAATTAAGAAGAACCATCTCAGTCATGCCGACGCAGTAAGACCTTATTGCCTACTTACGGGGTACGCCTACACCATCGTAGGTCTCGCGCGGCAGGGGATTTTTAAATCAATTGAGTTTATATATGCTCACTTTGAGTGACTTGAAAATATCAACCTGGTCAAATGCGTGCATTAAAATAGAGCTGCGTCTGAAGAGTAGGCAAATAGACAAGCTAGTTGAGGCAAGCCGGTGGGCCTTTGGATGAAATAAGGCCATACCATTGGCTTATTTGGTTTTTATGCACCCTTAATATAGTTTTGTGTGTGGATTGTGGTTATTCGCTTGCAGTCACCTATCCGGCTTCCGGAAATGCAATGGGTGTGCGGATCGAAGGGTAACCCTGAGGAAGAGGCCTAACCACATTCTGTAGGTCAATTGGTAAAGATACTGTTTGATTGAGATTGAACGTGTTATGTGTAGAGCACGGCTTGGCGGTTGAAATATGCTCCTTTCGAAAGCCACGAATGGCAATGTCCACCGCGTGCTCCACAACATGATGTGCACAGGGACGTTGACTGGCGCATGAATTATTTATGTTGATAGTTGACTTGCGCAGCATCTACCGCACTCTCTCCGCTCTCATTCAAATGAACCCCGTGTCATAACAGACTTGAAAAGGCCGGAGCCGGGTAATATCATCCTACTTCTCCTTCAATATGATGTAGTCTTCGAGGTCCTTTGCGCGTACTGTTCGCAGGATCGCTCATATGTGCATCTAGTAAATTAAGTTAAGTGCGAAGTCACCTGATGGCATTCTTACAAACTACGCTTATAAGTAGATGCCCATATAACTGCTATCTCACGATCTACCTTGTATTTTTTTGTGGTACGGAAATTCGCCTTTTCACAAAATTAGCCTCATGGTGTCAGTCTTTTGCCTGTATTCTCCACAGGTTCTCTTAACACTTGGAAAATTCTTAAATTCGTCATTTAGGGGACTCAGACTTTAATGGGTTAATACTTATGCAAGTACACAGAAAATATAGAAAAATTAGTAGGCTAATAAGTCAGAACATGTCATTTCACCCTCCTTTGTCCTTGTTGGTAATCTTACTACATCAATATTCTTCAAACTCTAACGGCCTCGGAGGATTAGAATTAGACATTAAGAGCTAGGAATACATAAGCTCATACAAACTCGGCGTCATACGGGATAATCTCTCCAACTGCCCAGATCTATTTTGAGCTACTTGACCGTCATTGTTAACAATGTAGAAACCATACAATACAAAGTCTTATTGAGCCTTCTTTTAGTCCTCAAAAGATGAATACAACAGATATGAAGATTTGAATGTCCTCGGTGTGTCCATAAATTATCGCGAATTTCAACGGCAGACAGCATGCGGTTGTCTCCAAGAGCTCCAGTCTCTGAGCTCCGATAACAATAAAAGAACATCCGAGTGTTTTAGTTTGGTATTAGGCTGGGTGTTGTGCGATCTCAAGTAAACTTTCTTATTTTTCCCACAAATAATTAAATGACATGCGGATTACGCAGGGAAAATTGCAGGCTGTTTTCCACATGGGTTGTCCATCTTTTAAATGCTGAAGTTTCACTAACAAAGGGTGTCACGAATGGCTTACTTCCATACTCTTTGCTTCTTTTTTTTAAAAAAAACGTTTATAGCCAAAGGAAGAAAGATTGGCTAGTATCGTTATACTTTCCAACAGTCATTGGTCATTCACTTCTCTCAATTTTCCCGAACTACTTGTTTAGTTTTTCTTGTCAATTAAATGAAGTTATGCGCATATTCGTCTATGAATACACTACCTGCTAATCGTAAAATATTTCAATCAAAATTGATCATGCTGCATAATTTAGCAACACAAGCAACTCAACATCAATTTCGAATTGCGAAGCATGGCATTAGTCGTGTTTCTTACTTCGTGCCTTTTCACTTGATTCTTCGTGTCAGCCACAAAATGACTTGTTCGTGTCTATGACTCAACCCCCACATAGGCCAGGCCTCTGTGGCGTGAGGTATGCCCTACAACTATTACTCACTCCATCACTGGCGGACTTGCCTGAATTTCTGCCTGGCAGTTGAAAAGCGCACGCTGTAAACGTGCGACGCGTAGGTGTTCTTCCAGCGTTCAGTATTTTCACTGTATGCGGCGGGAGATGTGCCAGCTCTAGGACCCGAGTAATGCTCTAGTCTGGTAAGCGTAACTGCAGCCCGCTGTTGTTGAGGAAAGGAGTCATAACGTCAATAAACGCAAGTCGCGCATCTAGCTCTCTGAGCTCAATTCTTGGCACCTGACATTGAGTATTTTTCAGAGTCATCCGTCGTGGAGGTAGGTTGCCTCGCTTGTTTGCCCTTAATAGGGCGCCCAGATCTGCACTCCGTAGTTGGCATATTAGATTCAAAATAGTCGTAATTTGATGTCACTTGGTGAATGACCATTGTTTTTGGTGTTCTGCTTGCCAACAAAAAGTTGAAACAGATGGATGCAAGGATATGCACTCTCTGCAGCATGTTCGCTCGGGTTGTGGTATTGAACCCACATTCACATGGAGACTCTAGGAGGTGTCAGCATTCGTTAAATGAGAAGAAGCAATCCATCGGATCAGCAGCCAGTGTCAATTTATAGCTTCTTCTCGCATAGAATATGAGACTGATGACAGCGCAAAAAAGCAAGCAGCTTTGACAGTGTGTGGCTCACCTATCTGCTTAAGGAAAATGTATATTCCCTTGTGCTCTGGAGCTCATACTAGAGCCCACCCAGGCTGATGACGGCTTATAAGCCAGAAATGGCCATTCCAGTCCCCCTTGTCTTGTTGGTTATTTTTTATCAATTTATGCTGCACGTCGCTTTGCGACCGCCTGCGAGGGTTCTTGTCTGAGCTCCAGGGGCACAACGGAACATACAACGGAACATACATGTTCCTTAAACAGATCAGTGAGCCGTACACTATCATCATATTCCCAATCGCAACCGACAAAGCAACGAGCACGTGGCCCAATGGTAGGACGTTTGACTCAATTAACAAAGTTTGCGGATTCGACTCCCAGGTGGTCCACACTTGGGATTGGATATGACTGGCTGATGACGGTTAATAAGCCAAAAATGGCCATTTCGTTTTTCCTTGTCTTTTTCAGTTCAACCGGCAGAATGTGATTAAAACTCAAAATATGAGTTAATTCTCTGTTGATATCAAGTCTTTGTTGGGACTTTTGATTTTTACGGAATGGAATTAAGACACATTCCGGGAATGATGGATATGTCTACAATAACCAGGATGAGCATGCCTGAATTTAAATCTCTGGCACTTATTGGTTTCTAAGTACCCGCTAGTGTAATGAAAACCCTTAAAACATTTCAGTCCTTCAAGAACGATTGGTCCCTGAACATCACTCCTGTCTGACGTGGGTGTGACATGTGGGCTTCTTAAATATTCATGTAAGGGTGTCCACCTTACATATGTTTAACCCAGTAAGTTGGGATGATATCTTGGCTTAGACGTCCCTAAGGTCAAAGCTATTTGTGTTAGCTCAATTGGGTAGAACATCGGTTTTACTAAATTCTTGCCACTTTTTTTGTGAACTTGGATCACAAGGAGCTGTTCTTAATTTGTTTAGTTGAATTATTTTAATCTACCAAAGAGCTCAAAATAATCGTTTGCATCAACTTCAATTTGCACGCACCTATCCGATAATCGATAGGCCATTAGACAGTAGACTCTACGGAGAAATTTATAAAGGATCTCATTGTGGCATAGGTAATTGTACGTTTTCAAGTGTTCTGCTTGATTAACCATACCGATAGCACTGTGCCTAGCTGAAATCCCTGAAACCATTTTATCTCTCTGCTTGACACAGCGGTGAAGAGTTCAGTTCATCCACGTCACCCAAGCGTTATACATGTGCTTTATGTTTGATAGTCTACTTCTGAAATTTCTGTTTTTACTCTCCTTTGAAAGTGGTCGCGACCATGTGGTGGTGGGTGGTGTTGGGGGCTAAGAGCTGAAGTCGCAGGTGTTTTTGGATGACTTTGAAAGCTAGCATGCTTGAATTTCAATGGGCATATACATTTCTACTGGACGAACGATTTTAGGAATGTCAAGGCAGAAGATTAAAGAAGAGGTTTTCTAAACAAAACGAAACGAAAAAATATAGAATATGCAGTTTCAGAAAAAAAAAAACAGAGATTATAAACAAATCAATAAGACACGGCGGTTGAGCGCGAATTCGCGGTCAAATTGAGAACAGTTTCTGACGACGTAGAAATAGGGTATGCTAGAAATTTTTGAGGTAACTACTAGTGAAGCTTATCACCTTCCTGGTTTGATATTGATTTGAATAATTTCTGCTCAAACATAAAATGGCTAAATTCCCCTGACAATTGAATAGTTCAAGTGTTTATATGCTTCATTGAACGCTGCCAACGTTAATAGGATATTAGGCTTATGTTTACGAATGATCACCGAGGCTATCCGTGGGTGCGGACCGATAACGACAAGGCTATGACGGGCTTTTCAACAGATAAGCGCCCTCTTGCTACGCCGATAAAAAAATTGTGCAGGAGAATGTTCCACATAAAACTTTAAATCTGCAAATTTATGGAATTTGAACGGATTTTAGGTTTCCATCAAAATTTAGGGTGTCTTCTGCAAATTAAAGAAATCGCTTCCTCTTTTAACTGGAGCGTTTGTAGTTATTTTTGACTTTTATAAAACCCTTCTACAATTGAACATACCATACAGATCAGCCAAATATAGACTCAGATTTGCGAAGAATGCCAATCGTCTATCGACACAAATGGGCACCACAGGATTTTTTAAACGCTAGGTGCTCTTTTTTTCGCGAAACAAATCGATTCATCATATTTTGAATTACCTGAAACAAATCTTTTTAACCATTACCGTAAGAGGACTAGCAAAATTCGAAGATATCACGCTAATATATATATATATATATATATATATATATATATATTCATATGCTGACGTATCAGAGAGCTTGGTAGGCTCACCATTGTCAAAGCGTTAAATACAGTTAATCAAGCAAAACCGGAAGTGACGTGACGTGACCTGTGTGTCGGCCCCATAACGGACCGTGTGGTAGATGCGCTGGACTAAGACGGGGGTCAGATCAGGACAAGATAGGCGTTACTCGGGCTACCCCCAATAGTACATGCCAAATATTTGGGGGGGGAAGCGTGGCGGCACACGTAGGTGCAGGCTAACACCGCACCAGCTGCTCTTGCCATTTATAGCAATCCCACTCCTGGGGATCTGATTCAGTGGTGGCGATACGATCAGAGACATCTCCGGCCGCGCCAGCCACCTGCGCTCGACCCCGCTTCTAGTCTTCTTGACTCTGTCTTGACACCGGGCACAGACGAGAAACGGAAGAGAGCGTGCGGTAGGTCTACGATCTCTCAAAACTCATCTACGCACAAGTCCCCATCCCTGCACCACAATGCTGTGGAGCATACGTTAATCATGGTGGAGCTCGTCAGTCAAATTGTCGTGTCGGCCGCGGGCTGATTGATTTTTCGTTCGATGCCTGGGTTCTTTGGAGGATGTTTGGCGGCTGCGTGCTTTAGGAGTTACCCCTTCGGTGGAAGGAGAAGAGGTAGGGGTGTTGAGCCTGTGCCGGTGTGCAACAGGAAAATTTCAAATCACAGTTGACAGAAAAGTCACCGACGCGAGGGAAATACCTCACTTTAATACCAATCACAAACGCAGGTGTGTCCGCACTCTAGTCAACTTAATCGAAACACACTGGGGCACGCCAGCAGACAAAAGAGCTAAACGACTTAAACCCTTTAGAACATCTTCCGGACTAACGGATATCCTAAAGATTTTATTGAGGAACCCAGGACATGCTGCCCCTCACATCTTCATCATGAGTTGCCAGGAGGGTGCAAACTATTACGTCGGGGAACCCGGGCGGTACAACCACCCCCTCCTCCCCTCATCGAAGAGGTGACTCACAACGCACGCAGCTAGACTACCCACCCAACATTCTCCAAAGTGTCAAGACGTCGAAAGAAACGTCGATCAGCCTGAGGCTGACAAACCGACCACGGGATGCCACTCCCGGTTCTGTTAGATTAAATGCAGTTAACCTAGTTTTATGCTGTCAAGTGCCTGAAAACCAAACAAAGCCCCTTCAATGGATGACAGGAACGTTCCTTAATCCCATGTCCCAACCC
The DNA here is from genome assembly GCA_017591395.1 of Schistocephalus solidus. Taxonomy (NCBI): domain Eukaryota; kingdom Metazoa; phylum Platyhelminthes; class Cestoda; order Diphyllobothriidea; family Diphyllobothriidae; genus Schistocephalus; species Schistocephalus solidus. The sequence goes on from WEDG01011341.1 coordinate 16,479, forward strand.
TTAGCCTATAGCCAGCCCAAACCGAAAACCTTAGCCAAAATGTAGTTCGTATCATCTATTTAATGCTTACCTTACTCCTATTACAAAACCCTAACTCTAGCGTTAAGAATAAACTGACCACTAAACATAGGTCATTCCCTAACCCTAAAATTATGGCTAACACTAGACTCAAACCTAGCCCTAAAATTAACCCATACTACAGATCTCATCCTCTCGTTAACAAAACTGAGCCTTTTGGAAGCAACATTTGCTGGCGGATCGTTGAGTCAGGCTGGTGGGCAACTCCCCTTCCGATAGGCACGTGGAATTCGGCTACGGTGTCAGAGACCCAATTCACGTACGAAATGCTCCACCAGGACCTTGATTGGCAGCTGTCTTTGTTCCGCGATTTCTCTGGCATTTAATTCCGTTCAATGTACGTTCGTGGATAGCAGTTAGCTGTAAACATTTGCCAAAGAAGCTTAATCTTATCCCGTTTGGAGCATTGCGTACATGACAGAGTTCTCCGACACCGTAGCCATTTCTACGCGCCTGCCGGAATAAGAGTTACCCAGAGGCCTACCTCAACAATCCGGCAACAGGTCGTGCGACCACGAGATTACATTCCTATTTAGGAGAGGTCAGCCGTCGTCTACCGACTTCAGTGAAGCTGCGGCATGTGCAACTATGTTGGAGAAACCGGCCGACAGCTACAAATACAAATGCACGAGCATTAGTTGGTCGTACGAAAGTTTGACCCGAAGTCAGAGGTAGTAAGGCTCTGCTGCGCAGATGGGGCATCGTCTTCAACCTTCACAACAGCTGAAATTGTGGGCCAATGTGACGATCACACATCAAGGCAGATAACAGAAGCCTGCATGTCTACTGACTGCTCAGTCAACCAACACATTACTCTGACGGCCCCATTTCTGATTGTAAGAACCTTCTTTCAGGAGACCGTCACGGCATGGAACATCCGGGGCCGCCAACTATCTCCGCGGCCAATGAGCATGAGGGTGGAGCATTCCACAGTGAGATGGCGGCCGATGCGGAACCACATGGGTGACGGCGGCCGGGATGAACCAAGCCGGTGGGGACGCGGCGGTCGACAATCCGACGCGCCAGAACAGGCGAGTGGTGGGATGACGGCAGTGACCACACGAAAGTGGGACGCAGCGCACAGCCAGTATTGACAGGCCAGGGCCAATACAAATGGTGGCATATAATGAGAGGGTCGAGCATGACTATCCACTCGGAAGACGGGTGGAGGAAACAACTACTCGAAACGTCAGACAACCAATATACCTCCCCCGGTGAACGCTTCTTTTTCGTTTACTTCTTCTTCTTCTTCTTCTTCTTCTTCTTCTTCTTCTTCTTCTTCTGACTTTCATCCTGGGAATCGCATTTGCTTTACTATCAACACCAAATAATTATACTTCTATTTACACCCCGGGAGGTCTTGCTGCTTATTTTTGTGTTCAACCGAAATTGAGAAAGTTTATAGCCTGACGAAGTCTTGAGCTTTGGCGTCCTTTTTCGTTATTGAAGGAAGCCAAAAAGTCACGCATCCCTATCGATAAAATAATGATTCACGCATGTTTGAAATAGCTTTATATACCAGTTCTCCTCTTATTCATAACTAAGGCTGTAGTTCATTTTTAGGCTGACTGAGAGGCAATGTGGTTAACGAATTTTGTTAGCCAGCGTTTATTGTTTTGTTCGCGTAGTTAACAGCGAAACATCAGACAGTTCAAAAGCTAAGGGAAATCTGAAATCTTATTATCGAAAATATTATGTATTCTGGATTAGGAAACCTTCAGTTTGAAGCCGACCAACAGGCGATAAATGGTCTACCACCAGGTCCCAAAGGCGGATTGAGCTGTTTCTGCAGGCGACACCCAAACCAGTGACATGCGATGCACGAAGGATTTACGTCAGGCCTCCAACCAGCTGGGGTCCGAGCCGTCCCCTCGCTTGTTTTTTTTTGTCAAACACGGTATCTGTGTGCACGAATCGTGCATATGTAGCTCAAAAATGGATGGTTTAGCTTTGTCAGTCACTGTTCCCGGGATCTCACCTCTGGTCTTCTTTGACTCTGTTCTAACACCGGGTTTACGTGGATGGGTGTGGCCGAGACTCACTCGCGTCTGTCGTCAACATACATTGAATTACTGTGCACATCACGCCCCTTCGCTAGCCATGCTGCCGGATAAACGACTCGAACTCTTTCGCTTACGACTGTTGAACTGTTATTTTCATGTCAGACGTTGTGCTCCGTTGTCTTCATCCGTCCCTCACCCCGATCCAGCTTGCTATGGACCTTACAGCTACTTGCACTGCATGTACCATTAGCCCATCTAGTATGATCTTATCCTTCAAGCAATGGTAAGTTTGTAGTGATTTTGAGGTGGTATTTTCGATGAAATAATAGTCTCGACTGCAAAGACTACGTACTTTTGGAGGGACATGGATCTCCTTTGAGGATAAATTTTGGTTGTTAGGACTATATCTTATGGTGGCTTGCTCGTCAGTTCTCAGAGAGCTTTAGATGCAAATAGCTGAGGTCGGTGTGCCTGTGTTGAGCTACCAGCACGTGCAAGGCAGCAATGTCGGCTTTTGCCACCTCGTCAATTGTTCATGCCCTTAAATCAACTCATATTGAGATGCTATGGAGCCTCGAGCAGGAAGTTTGCTTTCACAGCCACGCAATGATTCGTACTATAAACCCGATTCACTATCAGGCCAATTTTGCTGCCGAACGCATTTGAGAGAGCACTTTGGCCGGTTTGTGAAAGCTTTGTCTTCTGAGCATATATTTGGGAGGAAGAAGTGACTTTTCGGATGTAGAAATATGAGAAAATTAACAACGGTTCGTAGTTAGGGTCATTTTTGATAATTAGGGGGCTTGACATGGATAGCTGCTGCCAAGCACCTACATCAGGTGATGAAAACGCATAAGGATACAATGCAAATCTGCAACTTGACTGAAAGCCTTTTTTCTCATAGCTTCAAACTGCAAAGTGTGAAAACAAGAGCGAAAGTCAATAAATAGGAAAATGAATGGTAGAATGATTCTTCTGTCACCAATGGAAACTGAATTTCACCTAATTTATATCATTGGAATTTCAGCAATGGAATTGTGTTCATCTTCTTCAACTCCGTCATCATCATTGTCTTCATTTTCTTCTTCTTCTTTCTTCTTCTTTTCTCTTCTTCTTCTTCTTCTTCTTCTTCTCATCCTCTTTTCCTTCGTCGTCGTCTTCATCTAATTCAGGCGGGATTTTACCAAGTTCGGACTCTTCTTCAGACTCCAGACCATCTTCATCTTCTTTTCCTTTTTCTTCGTCTTCTTCATGTGATTCTTCCTCATTCTCCCATTCCTTCATTTTCTTCTTCTTCCTCAGGCGATTCTTCCTTATTCTCGTGCTCCTCTTCTTTTCTTTCTTCTTCTTCCTCATGTGATTCTTCCTCATTCTCGATTCTCTCTCTCTTCTTCTTCTTCCTCAGGAGATTCTTCCTTCTTTTCAGGCTCATCTTCCTTTTCTTCTTCTTCCGCATGTGATTCTTCCTCATTTTCAGATTCCTCTTCTGCTTCTTCTTCTTCCTTCCTGAGGCGCTCTTCGTCATTCCTCGCTCTCTCTTCGTTTCTCCTCCTTCTTCTTCCTGATGACATCTTCCTCATGCTCGTGCTCCTCTCTTTCTTTTCTTCTTCTTCCTCATGTGATTCTTCCCTCATTCTCGATCTCTTCTTCTTCTCTATGAGATCTTCTTTCAGGTCTCTCTTCTTTCTCTCTTCTTTTCCTCATGTGATTCTTCGCATTCCTCGGAGCTCTTCTCTCATCTTCTTCTCCTTCAGGTGAGTTCCTCTCCCATGCTCCTGTGCTCTTCTCCTTCTTCTTCTTCCTCAGGGCGATTCTTCCTCTCATGCTTCTGTGTCTCCTCCTCTTTCTTCTTCTCTCTTCCTCATGTGATTCTTCCTCATTCTTGGTTCCTCTTCGTTTTCTTCTTCTTCTTCTTCTTCTTTATTCTTCAGCTATTTCCTGGCTGGCTATTTCAGCTTCGGTTGAGGTCTTCCTCATGAATTGCTCATCTTCTTCAATGGCCTATTTCATCGGGCGATTCTTCATCGTATGGGTGTCCTCTTGTATATTTTCTTCTTCCTCATGTGGTGATTTAGTATCATTCTCGGATTCCTCTTCTTTTGTTTTGACATTTTGTTTGTTTGACATTTTGTTGTTTTGACATGGGATGGGTTGTTTGGAAAAGCATGGGAGCCGTTTTGGACGACATTTTGACGACGACATTTGTTTGACGACATTTTGTTTGTTTTGGATGGAGTCTTCCTCATGCTCGTGCTCCTCTTCTTCTTCTTCTTCTTCTTCCTCGGGCGATTCTTCGCCGTATGTTGTCATCTTCTGGCACTGGCTAGATGTGTACCATCGTAGTGGGTTCATTTCATCGTTCTCGGTTCATCCTCTTTTCAGCTGGCTGGCTGGCACCATCGGAGTTATTTTAAAGCCTGTTTTCGAATCATCTTTAACAGCTGGCTGGCACCATCGTTGTTGGTTATGTTAACAGCTGGCTGGCTGCATCGTGGCGGGTTCTTTCCTCGTTCTCGGTTCTATATTTCTTTTCTTCTTCTTCTTCTTCTGGCTAGCTATTTCTTCTTCAGCTATTTCCACTCGGGCGGTTCTGGCTGCATCGTTCTCGGGGAACCATAGCTGGACTTCGGCTGGCTGTTTCGCTCGGGTGGGTTAACCTTAAATGGGTCATATTTAACCACTTTCTTCTTCTTCCTCATGTGATTCTTCCTCCTCGGATTCCCTCTTTTTGTCTTTTCTTGACATAGGTTTGTTTAAATAACAGGTGGCGATGCATAGATGGTTGTTGTTTTAATAAACAGATGTTTCGGATGGAACAATGGCTGGCTTATGGGAAAAGCGGCAGTACGGCTGGAATTAAAGTCATCCATCATCCACATCATCATCATCATCATCATCATCATCATCATCTCATCCTCATCATCATCATCTTTCTTTCTTCTTCTTCGCGATTCGCTTGGCACTTTCCGTGCTCGCTGTTCATTTTCCCCTCTTCAGCTACTGGCTTTTCGTCCCTCATTTGTCGAGGCTTCTACGTCTTTTCTCAGGTTCTGCTTCAGGCGATGCTTCTTCTTTGCGATCATCAGCATTACTGTTATCTTTGGACTCCTCTTCGTTGTCTCCCACCCTTTGATAGCCAGGCATAGGTTTTTGTCTTTTCCAAAAAGCTCTCACCGGTTCAGAACCCTCCACGTTCTTTTAGAGAATACCTCTTATAGCATCAGCTTTGTCCGGCCGACAAAGGCCAACAGAACTCATAACCGCAGTTAGAGGGATGACAAGGCGCATCTTATCCGGCGCTTCAAAGTAAAATGTCAGCCTCATTAGGGCCTATCGAGGCACCATTCATATGTATATATATATATATATTTCGAGATCCCCACACCCCAACCAAAGGAGATCACAACATTGCTATCAGAATTCACAGGTACAAAGCAAAACGCCGCTTCCGTGGCTGCACGCTTGAAGGTATGCGTCAGTGAGGTCGTGCCGCATTTTGCATGACCAATCGAGTTAACGGTATGTCACACGAGACAAGAGGCCGGACTGGAGCGCATAGGCGACAGATGAGCGTCTCTCTCAAAAGCCTCCTTTGGCAGGGCCAACGTGAGTGTGGTAACAAATTAAAACGTTTGCGCGTTGCGTTGACTCATCCATCTCGAGTGCTATATGCTTTTGCTGAAGGAGTTAATTATGAATTATTTCTCGATACCGTAGAATACTCCTAAACAGAAAGCCTTTACAGTTATTATATCTAAGTACATGTACAGACGAGAAGTAAGCAATTCCCTCAAAGTTTTCTATTTTCTCTTAGAAATGATCACCACATGCAACCCGCAGCAAAAGTGATTGCTGAAGAGTACACAATGGTGATTGCTTGAATGAATATAAATGGGTTGGAACTTGCTGGTGACTCTTACTGACTGAAAATAATCGCTGGAATACGTGCCTTTTTGCGTGA